>JAYJME010005423.1:0-10114 GCA_036873775.1 Costaria costata
TGTGTGTGTTTGTGTGTGTTTCTCACAAGAAACCGTTGTTCTACTCGTCGACATCCAGCACACCCATTGTCCGTGCTGATTATTCACCCTAGGAGAAACACCCTCGGTGGTCACAAGCTACGACACAGAGATAATGCACACCATCTACAGCATGACTCAAATTACAACTAGAGTATTTATACGAAATAGCGTTTTAAAGATAAGCTAGGTGCACCAAATTTGGTCCTTCGAGTCCCCTTAAGTCCGAAGGAGTTTGTTTTGTCAAAACGTGCTACCTCTATCGCAGGACGTGTCACAGGACGCCCGACAGTGACCAGCACATTTTCCCTGCGCTCATTTGGCCTACGCATCATGGGTAGCTCGTGGAACTGTGCTCGGTGTTGCTGGCATACGGGGAGGGGACTCAATTCGTGCATGGCCGTAGTCGTATGACCATAGACCCTCGCATCCCTACAACGCCGGGACGAAGCACGACGGGGTTTCACCAACCAGGCAGGCGTTGCTTGCACTAAGCGCGAAGCACCGTGAGGTGTTCGGAGAGTCGCATGAAGGGTGGATTGCATCCTTTCAAGAACCGCTCGTAAGACGGACTTCGGCACCTTGTGCCTACTTTCTTGTTTATGGATGACAGCGACCAATGAGTTACATTGTTTGCTGGTGTGGCCACTCCAGAGACAGCAATGCAGTATTACTCTAACTTTCGACTGGGAAAGGTATTTCTCAACTATTACGGGGGGGCATAGTTAATAGGACCTACTATATACACAACAGGACCTACTGTAGACACAATACTAGGACCTACTGTAGACCACAAAACCTATACGTTTCCCTATTTTTGTTAAACATGTTTGGTCCACAGTTAATAGGACCTACCGTAGACACAATAAAACCTACTGTGTAGACACCAAAACCTATCTATTTCCCTATTTTTTCCAACAACATTTTGATCCTATTTACGGTGGTCCCCCGTAATAGGAGCATCCACTGGTACTCAATCAACCCCGTGGAAAAACGTGGGGGCCGCGTGAGATCCCCCAGACGATGCGACGCGTGCTACGATAGAGGTGTTGTTCCATGTTTTGGCCTTTTTGTTTTCTGAATGACGGAGCTCCTTAACCCAAAATCGTCGGAATGTCCTTCTTGTCTAGCAATATGATTATTGTAATTGCCTCGCCCATGGGTCTTGGTCATCGGGCTGCCCTTCCAGTTTGCTCAAAAACAGTTTTCGAGTGTGATAAGGAGCTCCTAAAGTGAAGAGCCTCCGAAAAAACATCATGGAGCCACACCTCTATCGTAGCATGGGTCATTGCACCGGACAGAAAATTCCCCAACAGTATGTTTTCGTTCCCTTACCAATAGCTGCAGGGACGTGCACCGGGGCACTCGTGGTGAGCGCAGCAATCTAGAGCCGCAACCCGGTTACAAGCGAACACTAGAAGCCCCGCAGCCACAATCAGCAGCTTGCCGAGAACCTTCATCATTCCAGATGTGACGCGAGTCTGTTGGGTGGCGCAGGAAAACAAGGGGGGAGAGGGGGGGGGGGGGTACTTATTATCACGTATGGCCGAAGTGGTATGGCCATAGACCCCTCGCATCCCTACAATGCCGGGGATGGGCGCACGTCGGGTTGTCATCGATCAGGCAGGCATTGCTTGTTGCGCCAAGCGCGAAGCCGTTGAGAGGTGTTCGGCGAGCCGCGTGAAGGGTCGAGCTGCATCCTACTATAAACCGCGCAAGGGGACTTCGGCAGCTTGTTGTGTGCAGATTCTTGCATATCGATGACAGCGTGGAATGAGCAAGCAAAATGTCTGGTGAGGCCAGCACCGGGTCAATGTTAAAGGTGTCCGGAAGAGGCTTACACGCGTGCTACGATAGAGGTTGCACTTTTTTGGCCGTTTTTTTTTGTTTCTGGGTGACGGGGCTCCTTAACCCAAAAGCGTCGGAATGGCTATTCGTGTTTTGCCCTATGGGACGCATGCTACGAGAGAGGTTGCACTTTTTTGGCCGTTTTTTTTTGTTTCTGAATAACGGGGCTCTTCTAAACCCCAAATCGTCCGAATTGTCATTCTTGTTTAGCAATAGGATTTTTTGTTTCAATGCCGATACCATGGTTCTGCTCATCGGGGCTGCCCTTCCAGTTTTACTCCCAAAACAGTTTTCGAGCGTGATATGGAGCTCCTAAAGTGAAGAGCCTCAACAGAAAAAGGGTGCACCACCTCTATCGTAGCATGGGTCATGGATAGTTTCTATACCTATGCCAGGGGTTGGGTTTGGCGACCGTGTTTCACTTTCAGTTTTTTACTCGAACACGTCTTTTGTGGCTGAAGTGCAGAGATCCTAAAGCGAGGAGGGAGCCTCAGAAAACATCATGGAACCACACTTTTTCGCTTTTTTTGTTTCTGAATAACGGGGCTCCTTAACCCGAAATTGACCGAATGTCATTCTTGTTTATAGCAATAGGATTGTTTTAAATGCCTAGTCCATGGGTTTGCTTATCGGGCTGCCCTTCCAGTTTACTCAAAAAATGGTTTTCGGGTGCGATATGGAGCTCCTAAAGTGAAGAGCTTCAGAACAAACATCATGGAACAACACCTCAACCATCGTAGCATGGGTCACACCTCTATCGCATTTAGCATGTGTCCTTGGATGGTGGAGTTCGGGCGGCAATGAGGTGAAATATCGATGTGTAGGGGGGCGGCGTCCGTTCGCCCTCGCACGATTTTCCAAGCTGGTTGTCTCTATCGACGAGAGGAGGGTGCAAACGCGAAGCGGCGCATGTAAGGAAATATCTCTCGGCGAGGTATGTCTCAACGCCACCCTTGTGGTTGTATGATCCCCCCTTGTTCTGGAGGGAAAGCCGGCTCGGCAGCTCGTCCCAGGGTGTGTGTGTAGTCTTGCGTGATACCAGGCATCATGGGGGTAGGGTACGCCGCATGGCTGGCTCTCTCCTTCCGCGGGAGTACGGAGTATTTAGACCGTCCTCCGGAACCCCACGGCACCGAAAACGTAGCTCTGCTTTTGGTACCATCTAACGAAAACGATCAGACTAACTTAGAGGACAGGGATTCGTGCTACCCGTAGGGGAGGTACCCCGAGTTTCCGCATTATTACCACGGTTTTGGTTCTGAACCTCACCCAGATATAATCCTAAAACAATCTGTATTTTTGTTGGCGTAAGGACCCATGCTACAATATAGGTGCACCATTTTGTTTCTGAGCTCCATGCCTCACCCGAACCTGTGTTTTCAGTAAACTGGAAGAGCATCCCGATGGGAAACCTCATGGACTAGGCATCAAAAGAATCATATCGCAAAACAAGAATGATGTTCGGACTACTCTAGGTTAGAGGGCCTCGTAATCTAGAAACAAAAAAGCCAAAAAAAAGTGCAACCTCTATCGTAGCACGCGTCAAAGGGTAAGGCCCAATCCTACAGGCGTGCATGTCTTGAGACTCTGAAAAAGTACCTAAACTCTACTTAAGGGTCCCGCCATGATTAAGGGTGGGTACTCTGCCGAGTGAACCCGAGCAGCTGAAACATACACGAGGACCTAAATGTTACCCCCCCCCCCTCTACCGTATAGCATGTTTCCGGGAACAAGAGAGTAGGACAACCCCGGGAGGTACTTAGTTAGCTAGCAAAGGAGACTTCCAGCATGGTCTGGGCTGATTGAACAAGGCTGGGGGGGGGGACTCGGGCGTGGGCGCCAGGTATAGAACAATACTTCCCTATACCAGGTACAGAGTGGTGGTGTGAAAGGGTACCAGCCTGAAGTAGCGTCGTACGCCTGCCAGATACGACCTCCCTGCTCCGGATGGCCACTACGAGTACCGTATTTGGCCGAAGATTCCACCCCGAGTGATCATGATTTCTGTGTAATATTGAAATTACCCTTAAAAGGTCGTGTATGGAATGTATTTTTAATTTGGTAACAAACCATAAACAGTATCAACTGACTACTGTTTTCTACCTCTACTTTCGGACTCCAATGATACGCTAATACCAAGGTTTTCTACGTCAGACTTTTCCTGGATACTGCTCACCTGCCTGGATCATGGCGGCCACGTGGGCCATCCACCCATCCCCGTGCGGAAGCCAAACTTCGTGCACAAGCTATCCCATTGTGTAATATCTACTTGAATGCGATGGACCCATCGCCGTCGCTGGCCCGTGCGTAGAGTTACGGGCATTTCGATGTCTCCGACCACCCGAGAGCAGCGGCGATCAATGGAGCTTGGTGCGATGCGACGAGCCCGAAAGTGTACCGGGTATATCATTTGGTTGGCTAAGCACTACGTACACAGTACCACCTGATGGAGTCAACGCATGATTGTGTCGGCTGCGGATGGCTAGGACTCTATAGCCAACACGCAGCACGACCATAGTCGTTCTGTTGCACGCTGTTACTACTGTACAGTACACGTGTTCTCTTTGGTTACGTCGCGCTCACTCCTCGTTCTATTCTTTCGCTGGTCTATGTACCATAAATAGGTCTCAAAAGGGTTATTCAATATAATATACCGGTATACTGTACCGGGTTGACAGTATAGTATCGATGGTAGATGGCAGTCGGTGTTTGTTTCTGAACGACCTCACAGAACTAAGTAGTATTAATAGTAGTAGCCCGCAGTCTATAGTTTATACTATTACGGGGGACCATAGTAAATAGGACCAAATATTGTCAGCAAAATAGAAAAATACATAGGTGTTGGTGTCTACAGTAGGTTCTATTGTGTCTTCAATAGGTCCTATTGACTATGGACCAACATTTTTAGCAAAAAATAGGGAAATATGTAGGTTTTGGTGTCGACAGTAGGTCTTATTACGACTACAGTAGGTCCTATTAACTATGGCCCCCCGTAATAGTCAGTATTCGCCCTGAAAACTTGATGCAGGCCTCCCTCGCAAAAACCGTGGGTGTGCGAGTGAAGAGTTTTGGTCCTCGCAAGTATATCTACTGTAAAATTATATCCAGTGTGTGCGTGATAGTGTAGAGGTAGGCGCTGCCGAGGACTGCTAGAATATCCACCTACGCGCTTGGCCAGTTATCCTCTCGATACTCTGTAGCGTGGGTGGGTGGCGCTCTCTCGATGACCTGATTCATCGGTTTCTTGGATCGGGTGAAGAGTGATACGCAATATGTAGCGGGTACGAGCGGCCAAGGTATCATATGGCCTCTAATCCCCAATGTTTTTCATTTAACCAATAACGCCTTTTACCGATACTAGAGTTATACGGTACCAAGGACACAACTGTTGTAAGAAGAGTAAAACCCTTGTGTATATACCTATCGAATCGGTGAATAGATAAAAAAGCCTGTCCTGTGCCCACACACTTTATTTAGGCGGACAACAACACACTGCGCGTAATATACGTATGTGAACTAGAGGTATGCCCCGGCGAGGACCCGTCACAAACGGCTCACGCGGGTAATTCCAAAATCTAAGCCCGAACCCGTCTCGATTAACCCGGGTTTTCCGACAAAACCGAACGGGTTTAACCCCTTTAGAGCCGGAACCGGTATTTGGGGACAAAACTACTTGGAAATAGTGTGGGATACTTTTTTGGGGTAGTAAAAGGGTTAACCAGCACTCGGGGTAAAAACCCGAGTTTTCGGACAACCAGTTTTCGGTTTACGGTAGATATGGAGGGGCGGGACACGCGTGTGATAGTGCCTATTTCATGTCGTTCGGTTTCATGTCGTTCGATTTAATGTCGTTCGATTTAATGTCGCTCGATTCCATGTCGTTCGATTTCATGTCGAAGCGAGACCTTTAACAACAATCATAAAACCGGAGTAACCTCGTCAAACAAACGGTGGTTTGTACGAGTACTGAAACAACCTGGGTACTTGGACAAACCGTTTTCGCGGTGGCACGCGGCATATATATGGTCAGGGTTATTCGTTGTTTCAGAGCGTGGACGGGTGGGAACCGGGGATCCGTTTCCCTTCGATGTAATGAGCTCCCAGAGAGGTTTTGGAGGATACCGAACACAGTATTCATGTCAAGCATAATAAGGATATCCGGGTACCCGAACAAGCCGGGTACCCGGGTTTTGGTAACCCAAAACCCGCGGGTTCAAAGTAGTCAAGAACCCAAACCCGTCATGTGCTTTGCTCGTCCTCGTTGTGCCCGCTGGGTGGACCCGGGCTTTGATCCTTCGGGGTACACCTCCAGTTCGCACAACGCCACGTGCGTGCTGTGGTATGCAGCAGGCGTAGTAGAACCGCCCGCTCTACGGTAATCAGGCGAAGCTTCATGATCTGCCCGCAATAATTCGCCAGCCGGCCAGACAAATCACAATTTACAACAGTAGTGGGGGGGGGGCTATCATATGCTTACCGTCAGATTCCCGGTTGCTTGCTCTCCTTGGGGGTGGGTTATGTTTGCTTTGGATCGGTTCTAGTATACACCCCCCCGTGCGCTGCTTGCGAGCTTGCAAGTCTGCGTATTCTCCGGGTGTGTGTTTCTACTCCAGTAGAGTTTTTATTTTTTCCTTTTCTCTGTTGTTATATATTTCCTTCTTTACTTCTTTCCTTCTTTCCTTCTTTCCCCTTTTGACTTCAATTTCGACGTCGATTTCTTCGATGGATCCTATATATATTTGTTCCTGTTAATAATATGCGGTCTCGTCGGTTTCTGTTGGGACTCGTGTAGCGTTGCATGTGTATCTGATACGTAGGTACGCTATCTCACTCTTATTTTTGTCTGAGGTACAAGATTTGTTTCAGTTATAATGTGTATTTATTGTTGCAGCCTGCCCCTTGAACACGGACTGCATTGTGGTGACGAGATACTGTGAGAACAACGGCCAGATATGGCCGCCACTCGATATCTTACAGGGCGGTTGACATCGTTTGGCACGACGGTAACGATTTGTTTTAGTTATTATGATGTGTTCGTACGTAGTATTTTTTTTCCCACCAGATAGGTAAAGTCATCCCGTGACCACAAACTGCATTCTGGCGATGAGATAATGTGCGGTAGACAACAACATTGGCGGTCAGCATAAGGCGACCACTCGATATCTTATAGGGCGGTTAACACCCGCTTGCAACGACGGTAACTACAAACATAACTACCCATACGACCAGGGCCACCTCTCGATATAGTCCGGCGGCAAAAACTCACTTCGCAACCGCCTTATGTAGGAGGTACTGTAGGCCCCACTTCATACTGCACCTTCATCCACAGCACATGTACATAGAGGCCGTTTCCTATGCGGTCCGATTCCAAGCTTCAGATTAACATGTTTCAGGTTTCAAATAAAGGCCTCTCTGCTTTAAGCAACATCAGTCCGGAAAAAAAAACTGATTTGATAATCCGATGGCCCAAGTCGTCAGATTTTGGCCCAACATCAGATGACTTGGGGCCATCGGATTTGCAAACCGAAGAGTGGCATGGGGTCTCTAAATTCAACATGTTATCCACGCAAGCCGCACGCGCCAGAACGATGGACGATTTGGAAGGCGACACAGCTGTAATGATGTTGCTTCGCGCCTGACGCGCATTCGGCGGTCGGGGGGCGTCTCTTCGCGGCTAGACTACAGCCGGCTGACGCGGGCTTGGGCCCAATCGCCAAGAGAAGCGCACTCAGCGCGCGCCTCTCCGTGGATACATAGTCTTTAGAGCAGCAGCAGCAGCAGTCAGTGGGCGTGCTGGGTTCGGATGCTTTTGCTTATGTCAAAATACAAAACCCAAAAGAGGTTGGGCGCACTCGGCGCGTCTCTTCGCCGCCAGACTCGAGGCAGTATGCGTGGTGGGCTTGAGCTCTTGTGTTGTTTGTTCATAACCCACCAAAAATTGTTTTTTTCGGCTGTGAGAAAAAAGGGAAATAAAGTAGAGAGAACCACGATAAAATAACACTCGATCAGAGGATCGGTAGTGTAGTAAACCACTATAAAGGGAACTCACGAGTTAGAAGAAGAAGAGAGGAAATGACCATATAAAGGATAAACCAGGCGCCGATTATTAATAGGGGCTTGATCAACCCCGGAGAAGGTTGTCGGTGGGAGGGCGAACTGAGCCCAAAGGTACTTATTTTGTTGGTTCATAAAGCATAGACCACTGAGCTACTCCGTCAGCGGTGACTGAGTAGCTCAGTGGTCTATCCTATACTAACGAAACATGGGTCAGGCGCCCAGTTCAGCACACTCAGCGCGTCTCTTCGCGGCGCCAAATTATGTGGGTCGGCGTCTGCTCGAACCTCAACTACTTGTTGTAGTACTGCAGTAGGCTTTTTCAGGCTCCCAGGGCAATGCCATAACATACTCCAAATAAACCCGATTTCGTGCAATACTCTGTTTCGATTTGCGAACTACAGTATACTCGTACGTACCACTACACAGGATTGGTAACCCACTCCTGGTCAAAATATGAAGCTCAAAATCTGATCCGCAGATTAGGAAACGGCCTGGTGTTGCTTTCTAAAGTTTCCTACAGTATATATATCCAGTCCGATTGTGCAAAATCAGACCGGACACATGTTATGATAGTGAGGGAATCCGATAGCCAAAGAGTCGGATTTTGGCCCAAACTCTGAGAGAGTGAGGACTTGGACCATCAGATTTTGAAAATGAAAACGGCATGGTCTCTATATGCATGATGTTATCCACGTTAAGCAGCCAGCAAGCAGCAGAACGATCGATGAGTTGGAAGGCGACACAGCTGAACGTAGCAACGTTGCTCATAGGGAATGACGCGCAGTGGGCGGTCGGCGCGTCTCTCCGCGGCCAGACTGCAGTGGGCTGGCATGGGCTCGGGCCTGGACTCACAAAGAAAAGCGCACTCGGCACGCGCCTCTCCGTGGATATGTAAGCCAGTCAGCGCGCTGGGCTCGGATGCTTGATTGTGTAAAAAAAAACATGATACCAAGACTCGAAGAACGCACTCGGCACGCCTCTTCGCAAACCGACTACTACTACTACTGTAGGCGCAGTCAGATTGGGCTCAGACGCTTGGGTCCGACGGCCAGGGAAGCGCACTTACTTGGCAAAATATCTTCGCGGCGCCAGACCACAACAGCAGGTGGGTGGACGGCGTATGCTCGAAATCTCACACACCTGGAAATATATATAGCTGATTTCGCGTAAGAAGAGTATTAACACTACTGTAGTGTTTTGATTTGCGAACTGCTGTATGTAGGTAGTACACGATTGAAAATCCTATCCTGGTCAAAATCTGAAGCTCAAAATCTGATCCGTATACGAAAAACGGCCTGGCCAAATCATCACGAAGACGGTACTTACTTACTTATCGCGCCCTTTCGAAATGTTGAAGGAACCAGATTATTATTGATATCGAAACCAACAACACCTACGATACACTATACTGCCGCAGCGCGTCTGGGGTGTATCACGGGTCAGTGCATCCCTGGCTGGCCGAGGCACTCTCGTGTTGCTGCAAGTTGTTCTCCTACGAGATATCTTGCACGAGCAAGCGGATTTTTTTGTCTCCCAGCGAAAGAACTTTTGGCATATTATGGCTTGGCACGCGATTTCCCTTTTTCCCTGAAAAAACCCCATCAACTTCAAAATGGTACAACTGCAGCAGGCACACTTGGTCGGTACTTAGCTGGCTGCGCTCATATCTACACAAGTAGTATCGGGTTTGCAGCGTTTGGGTGCCTGATAATGGGATGATGGCTGTCAAACTCTCAGAATGGTGCCATTAAGAATGCTCTTGTTGTGGTTAATCGGTCTCGATACGCAACCTCTCTCAGCAGTGCTCTCTCATCCAAGCCAAAATCGGATACGCAACATAACCCTCGCCCCGCTCTCGGCAATTCCAACTGCTCTGCTGTACGTACGTACCTTGTGCCAACCCCACACCGCCCGTGGTGACCGCGGTGACCCTCCTCTGCTCCTTCTACCCCCGTTGCTGCTCGACGCTGTTGCCGCTGACGGAGGTTGTACGCCGACTCGATTACAATCACCACGCGGGCTGGGCGCGGCGGGGTGATCTCCTCGCAGAGACCTCTCTGTAGTTTTACTTTCAAACTAGTCCGCAGTACTGCCAAATTAAAGAGTACCTACAGTATTACGGGGGACCATAGTTAATAGGACCTATTGTAGACACAACAGGACCTACTGTAGACACCAAAACCTATATATT
>JAYJME010005424.1:0-10113 GCA_036873775.1 Costaria costata
GTCGGGTAGGGTAGGGTAGGGTAGGGTAGGGTAGGGTAGGGTAGGGTAGGGTAGGGTAGGGTAGGGCAGGGTAGGCGAATTATGCTATGCCCAAAGGTACTATACTGGTGTATGGGATTTAGTGGGGAAACGGCGAAAAATGTACCGGGGTGTATGTTGTTGTATTCACAGCCAGTAGGGTAGGGTAGGGTATGTAAGGTACGGTATGTCAAACGGTACACTGGTATACGGGGTTCAGTAGGCAAATGGCGAAAAAGTACCGGGGTATGTACTATCGTTGTCTTCGCATTAAACGCTATTTCTCAAGTGTCCGTACTGACTATTCATGCTAGTTCTGTAGTCACAGACTATCATGTGCATGCCTTAACATGTGTGGGTTCCCATCGTTCTTCGTGGCATCCACAGTATTTCCAAAGCGAAACCAGTTGCAGCGCTGCTGAGATTTGAGATCGGGTGTGTGTGGTGTTTCCATTTACACATACACACACCCACACTCGAAACAACGTGGCTGTCTGGCTGGCCCAAAGGAAATAGCTTCAACCGCGGCTGCTTTCAGAGAAAAATGCGTGGGTTTCCATCGCCCTGTGCGACACTACTACTACCACTACCACTACTGCCACCACTACCTACCTACCGCTGCTGTTGTAACCCCTCGCCCGATACCCCTGTCCCCGCCCCCAACCCCCCAGCACCCACCTCCTTCCACACCGCCTCGTCCGTAACGCCATCGCATCTCAGGTCCAACACCTTCGTCAGCGTGCTCGACCAGCGGGCGATCTGCTCCTGCTCCTCTCTCGAAGCGTCCTCTTTCTTGCGTTCTACGGCCGCCTGTTGGGTTTCAAAATGCCAATCGCACCAAGGAACAAACACATATTAATAAATGCATTAATAAATGCACACGATTTCGTCCAAAAGTTATGGACCCACCAAGAAGCACACGCGCCTTTGACGTTTGCAGGTTAGTACACCTATTGGTAGTGCAGTGTACAGAAGCACATATCTCACTCAAAATTCCAAGTGATTTGTCCCCACAACGGGACTGCACTTCTAAAGGGGTTAAAACGCGCCGATCATAACAAAACAAGTGCGCCTTTTGCCCTCGAAAATTAAAAAAAAAAAAAACGATATAACCAACAAGGAAAATGCGCCTTTTGTACTTTAAAACAGCTTTTATTTACACTCACCAAAAACAAAACAAAACACCAATGCGCCCGTTTTTGTTTGCCGTTAAAAAGTTGAACCGCACACACCAAAAACAACGAAATAAAAGCGGGAAAGCGCAGCGCATTTCGCGTGCAAAAAAAAGTTGAAGCAAACCAAGAACAAAACTGAAGTTGCGCCTTTCGCGTTTAAAGCTTCAAAATTAAACGCACGAACGACAACAAAACTACAAAACTACAACCTTAACAAAAATAACGTTTTTTACGTCGAAAAAAGTGAAGAAGTACCGAGGACAGCGACGTTGCGACCTCGAGCCCACTAAACTTCGTGGATCGTTATGATAGGGCGTACCAGGTACAACACCACAGTACATGCATCTCACGTGAACATACAGAGCACTATCGGCAACAGCAGTAGTGCCCTGCGGCTGTTTTACGATGCACTGCAGTACCTGGTATCATTTAGAGCCAGCACGAGCGCGTGGTTGTCCTCGTTATTACGGGGGACCATAGTTAATAGGACCTACTGTAGACAGAATAGGACCTACTGTAGACACAAAAGCCTATATATTTCCCAATTTTTGCTAGCAATGTTTGGTCCATAGCTAATAGGACCTACTGTAGGCACAATAGAACCTACTGTAGACACCAAAACCTACATATTTCCCTATTTTTGCTAGCAATGTTTGGTCCTATTTACTATGGTCCCCCGTAATAGTAGCGGCTGCTTCCTAGCCCGTTCCAGTGAACAGACAGCCCACCTAAAAAATCGCGCGAACAGATTGTAGTAGGGGCTCCCATGGTGGTTATCAAGTTCATAAAGATCGTATTGTGAGGGGTGAAGGACCCTAACACCTCACATGTAGAATGTTATCGTAGGGCGTAGTGTGTATGTATGGTATATGGTAAGGCATACCCACGAGGCGGTTACATGGTAGTGCCCATTGCTGTCTTTGGAAGCCGCCCAACCAGCAAAAAATCAACCCATTGGACATTGACAATGTCCACGGGCGAGATGGTAGGCACAAGGTGCCGAAGTCCGTCTCACAATTAGGATAAGTCAGTTCACCCTTCATGCGACTCGCCGACCACCTCACCGGCGCTTCGCGCTGGGTGCAAGCATAAAGAAAGTCTGCCTTTCGTATAAAGAAAGTGGACAGCCCGTGGCGCTGTCCGTGGACGAACCCATAGCTAACCGCGGTACATACCACTTCTAACCACGGGTCGCCCACGGACACCCTCCATGACGCAATCCATGGCATGGTCCATGGATGAAGCCGTGGTATGTGCCACGGTTAACCACTGTGGACCTCATCGAGGTTTACCGAACGGCACAGCACCGTACGGTTCTTCCTTTACCTGAACCGCACCCCACCGCACCAAACTGCACCTGTTCGACTTTCAAAACATTTTAATGCGAGAAGCCCGTGAAGTGAGTTGAAAGCGGTATTTGTAATATACTACACGCTATTATGACGGCTTGCGCTTTGCGCTCTCGGCCTCCGGCAATTATCTACGTAATAAAGTGGACAGCCCAAGGACCAGTCCATGGGCGACCCCATGGTTATCCACGCGGTATAAGCGATGTTTCATCGGAATAGAAAGTCCCTCCGCTGCTTTGCCAAGCCGCGTTTGAACTTTCGGATAGTTCCTTTCCTTCGCAGAGAGCGGCTGAGTCAATATGAGGGTCTCATCTACAGCATGTTGTGGTTATCTCCACATGGCCCGTCCACGCTTTCTCAACAGAGGCCTACACATCGACTTTGGTCTGTTGCAGTGGTCGAAATTGGACCGAATTCGGAAGACACAAAACGAGACAAAAAATCGACCCCCAACTGAACGTTTGCACTTCACTTACTTGCGGACAGCAACAGCCAGAGGCCGTGTATTTGAGACACACTTAGTACGGGGTGCGTGAGGGCGTCGGGTGCACCGGGGCGCATCAGTCGTAGGCAGCCAAAAATGACTCACGAGGTGATTTCGTGAAGTCGAAGTTGCAAGCCAGCATCACCAAAAAGTCAAGAAAATGTTGCAAATTCGACGATTTGGTACTTTCGCTCGCTATTAATAGTATCATACGTACAGTAGTACCATGGGTACAACACGTTTTATGAAACAAAACCGCTTTCAGCAACAGTTAGCTAGCGTTTATGTGGCGCTTTTAAATTATTAACATAGCGTACCGTAAAAACGTGCGGACGGGCGCATTACGTTCCCGTTTGGGGCTCTGCTCTGCTCTGCGAGCGCTGGATCGGCCCTTCTCTACCATCTCAGACGTCCCCCCGCGACTGGATACCACGCGCGTATTGTATGAGTTTCAGAGTTGAGGTGAAGAGCAAAACTTGCGATCGAAAGTAAACGTTTCAAGCGCTTTGGATCTGGAAATATATTCGCCATTCTTATCGAGAACCCGTACCCAAAGTTTATTGGTTTTGTTACTTTCCAGCCTACCAGTAGCTCATTTAGTCTATGGCAGAAGGTGGATCAAACCCCCAGGGACGTTCTTCGTCTGAACAAGCCATGGTCACAGACAGGTGCCACTGACTTGCCTCCAGTTGTATTGATCATAGGGGTCGGTATTCGGCCACGTGTACCAAAAAGGCGGCCGAGCTTGTGTACTTGGGCGGGGCTAACAGCGCAAATTGGGATCTCGCTGTCGGGGTGACGTGTCGACTCCAGATGGCATGGGCGTGCTTCGGGCGGTATAAGATGGAAATCTACGACTGCCGGGGTGTGCGCTTGCGCCTGAAGGTACGGATGCTGAAAGCCGAGGTAATCGAGACGCTGCTGTGCACAGGTGCGTTACGTGCAGCCCGAACAAAGCTGAGATTGTCAGGCTGCGGTGGTTCCACCGCACGATGCTCCTCCGGTTCCTCGGCTGGCGGCAACGGAAGCGCGAAGACCACATCCTACCCTACGCCAATGCGCTTGTCAGGACAGACTCCGAGGTAATTGAGCTGACGGTACGCAGACGAAGGTTACTGTTTACGGCCTTTCGTGGCACGCTTGGAGGAGGAACGCCTGCCAAGGAGGGTGATGTTCGGGGAGATGGTCGGGGGTAAGGGCTACTCCGGAGGACAGGAGTCTTGGACTGGGTGATATACCTTGACGGGGACAGACAATATGAAAGTTCATGCTATGATGAACGAGTCCGGGCGTCGCTAGGACTTGGCCGAGTTCGGTTTCAAAACAAAGGGGTAGATGCATGTACTACTGTGATACCCGGCTGCTATAGCTACAGCAGGTACCTCGAGTGAGGCTTCCTATACTGTAAGGAGGCGATTGCTACCTGTCGTCTAGGCGTCCGTCCGACCGATCTGCTTCAGCCCTCAGACACACGTGTTCATTTTATGCGTTGCAATATTCTGTACAAAAACCGTTGCAACCTGGATAGTTCCAATGAAACCCTGTCTCAGGAGTTTGTCTGAAGCTCTACCTACGCACGCCGATTCTTCTTCTTCTTGTGAAGATTTCGTGGTATCGATGACGACGCCGTTTATGATCAAGGGGGAAGAATGCAGTCCTAAGGTGGTCGAGGACCCGATGGGTGGAACGGATAGGAAGGATGGAGATCGCCCGCTTTCCAACTGCACCCGTTTCCTTTTAGGATTCCAGGTCTTCACCTGGAATGTGGCCTGCATTGGCTCCATCATCGTCGTCCTGTTCTGGTCGATCATGGTAAAAGGATCGGCGGTTGCGTTTCATCCATGCACGTATAGAGACGTAGAAAGCGGAGAAAGTGAACTTCGCCGCTGTTGGTTTTGGTCGCATCGTGCGGGGTTATCCTTCCCGTATATTTGCGGCAGACGTGCTTGGTACTTGGGTTGCATAGCCGTGGTAGATTTTAGAGCCGCCCGTTGACTGAAACGGCACGGTACGCCACGTGCACCATGGCAATGGTGTGGTCGTTTGCGACGGCGCCGAAGTTCTAGTTTTGTCGATCCAGTAGAGAGTTACTGATCGCTGTACACACTTATGTGCCGTATTCCTCGTACCTTGTACTCGTACCAGTTTTGCAACGATTTCGTATTCGAACACACCCCCCCTCCCCCCCGTCGCCAATGCCGCACCTCTCTTGCCCTTGTAATGCTTTGCAGCGTGAAGACGGGGAAAACGTCACAACGGCAGATTTGAACAACCACGTCATCATTCCTGGTATCATGGTACGACGCGTGCTACGATAGAGGTAGCACTTTTTGGCATTTTCGTTTCTGAATGACGGGACTCCTTAACCCAAACCCGCGGGAACGTCATTCTTGTTTAGCAATATGTTTTTTTTAATGCCTAGTCCATGGGGTTTCTCATCGGTCTGCCCTTCCAGTTTAGTCAAAACCTGCTTTTGGGTGTGATTCGGAGCTCCTAAAGTTAAGAGCCTCAGAAAAAACATCATGGAACAACACCTCTACCGTAGCATGGGTCAATAATGTATATTGAATTGACGGCTGTATCCCGTTCGTGCACTCTTCCATGCCATGGATTGTTCGTCGGCGAACACACAGGACGAGAAGATGATGTCGGTGCTCAAGAATATCAGCGGCGAATGGGTCCTGTTCTGGGTGCTAGAGGTTATTGGCCTGAGCGTCGCGCTTGCCGTGTTCGTGTTAAAAGTCGCGGACAACACTGACGCGACAGACGGCCATGATCACGAACACCGTTGTACACCTTGGGAGGGGGGTGGTTGCAACATCTTCAGTTGGAATTTTGTTTTAAACGCACAACCCACCGCTGTGACGGCGTTTGCCTTCCTGCTGACAAGTGTAATTGTGCGGACCACATCATCCTTTGCCGGGCGTACCCTTTTCCCTCGGTCTTGGAAGTGGTCGGTGATAACATTGATCATGCTCTGTTGGGTTGCGCAGGGCTCTCTTCGGGTGGTGCATCCGAAGGCATCAATCTGGTTCGATTCCGTGTCTGGAGGATGTTCGTTGATATTCGTCATCATTAGCTACAGACATCAATTGAAATGCACCAGTTGCGTGCAAATATTGCGTATCGGGGCTCGGCACGGAGGGTGTCGTCTGATGTGCTTTGGAGGGGTTTTAATGTCGCTGGGTTTTGTTCTGGAATTTGTACCCCTCGTTATCTCTAAAGCTGACCGTGAGGCTTTCTATCTCAACCACTACGACGGCTGCCTCTATGTTTTGGATTTCGCTTTCGCGATTGTGTACTTAATCACCTATGTTTGGTTAATTATCGGGTTAAGGTTGGCTAGTTGGCGTTCTGCTGCTCTTGATTCTGATGTGGCCCTCATACCGTTTATGAGACCAATGCTGATAGGGTGGGGGATATCGGAAGGATACTCAGCGGTCCAGCACTGGGTATTTATTTACGCTTGGAAGCTAGAAGATGTGTATCCGAAAAGTGTTCCTGGGATCGAATTAGCGGAGCGGCTCTTGTGGCTGACGTGGCATGTCGTTGTTGGGACAATTTTGTGGGGTCAGGCGACCGGGTCGTATTCTGTGACGTATTGGGCCGCCACAACCCTCGTTCGCGCCGTGGTGGTTGCTTGTGCGACGACCTGGGTTTTTGCCATCATGGACAAGACTGTCACGTGAACTATTCGCCTTGGTTTGTTGGCAATGTGCGTGTCGAGATTTGGTCTATGTGAGACGAGATGCAGATGTGACACGAAACCAATCTGTGAACATCACGTCGGATGGTGGGGAAAATGCAATTGGAATCGAAGACTCGTGTATGGCCAAACTTCGGAAGCGAAGAGGAGATGGAAAATCCGACTGGAGGACACGAGTGGAGTGATCAAGAGGGGAAATATTATTAACCTGGGGCACTCAAAGCTACAGGTAAATACTAACTACGGTCGACTTTAAGGCCTACTCAATATTTTATTGGTGAATAATAATTACCTTCCACCCTATAGTCAAGGATGGTATAATATATGACCCATGCTACGGTAGAGGTGCACAATGTTTTTTCTGGGGCCTCTTCACTTTAGGAGCTCCGTATCACACCCGAAAACTGTTTTTGAGTAAACTGGAAGGGCAGCCCGATGATAAAACCCATGGACTAGGCATAGAAAAAAATCATATAGCTAAACAAGAATGACATTCGGACGATTTTGGGTTACGGAGCTCCGTTGTTCAGAAACAAAAAAGCCAAAAGTGCAACCTCTATCGTAGCACGCGTCATATGATACTTACTTTCGTTGACACCTAATTTCCATGCTCACCAACTAGTCCGCCAAATGGGGTAGGTCGTTGACGGGCGTGCCATGGCTCTCTCCTTCTGAAAAGATCATCGATGCGAGTTGGGGTTCCATGATCCTTCGCGTCTGCCGAGTCAATATGTTGTTCTTATATACCAGGTATATTACCATTATATCTCATTGGGAATCTTACCTTGATTTGGCTCGAATTGAATAATAACAATCGCCGTTTCTCCCGACGTTTGCTCAAAACCAACATATTGTACACGCCGGTGTTGTTACCATGACAGGCTTAAATGTCTCTGCCGTTGAGGTGGGTATCGTCAATCTACAGTATAATTCGATAAGGGTATACGTGGTAATGTTGGATACGCAGCTACCTCATGCCCGGACAATGATATCGCAAGTCGTTTCCCCATACCTGGATCATCTCGAAGTGTTTATACCGAACTTTGAAGCCGATTCATTGTCGACCTCGTTGCATTCAACGGTGCCTGGCGGCCTTCTCTTACAGACGTTCTTGCACAGGGGCGAATATTCACGCCTTCGCGTTTCTGACATGAGTGGACGCTTTGGACTGCACGTTGACCCATGTTTCTTCGCGCTCTAGCTGTTCAACCACTTAGTCTACGCGCACCAATATTTTGATCGAAGCTTTCACAGCGCAACAATAGTGCACAACTATCGCAGCACACGGCATTCGTTGTGGTGTTTCGCAACGGGAAAACAAGGCAATATCCTTAGAGACCCGACACGGTAGCTGGCCGCCACCTCCTCCATCACTGCCGCTAGTTCTGGTGCTGCTGGTGCTGGTGCTGGTACTGTTGTCGTTTACTATCCCTGCTTTCCTCCACAGATTAACCACGGTTGACGTGCTCCACGATGTTGCGTAGTGTGTATGGTAGGTGGGGCATTTTATCGCCTTCATTTTCCAGCCGATCGGGGCCACTCGGAAGAGTGACTACCCCATTTATGTTCTGTCGTGAAAATATTTAAGCTTTTTGATTTTGCCATAAGCAGCATGACTTTGAGTCAATCGTCAGAATGGCCTAAGCGCGATAGTGAAAAAGGGGTAGCCCCCTTACAGTGGGTCCTGTCGAATGTTGTGCATTGCCTCTCCGTCTACTGGTATTTCTGCTTCTGCGGCTGTACTGCCGCCGCTGCCGACGCCGCTGTTGTTCGTAATGTTGATTGCATACTTCAAACCAACAACCACCAGTTGCGCTCTTCGATGCTGCGTGATTTCTGCCATATTGTGTGTGGCCTCCTTTTGTGCGATTCTGCCCCTGTTGCTGAGCCAAGCACGTTTTTTGGGCCGCCTCCGCCGCCACCACCGCCCCCCCGTCTCGCCGAAGCCCGCCCCCGCTACTGCCACGTGTCTTGCTGATGCTGCTACTGTGCCACGAACACCTTTCGTGTTATCGCTCCCGTCACCGCCACCGCCACCGCCAGTGCTGCTGCCTGTTTATGTCCTCCGCGATTCTGCATGATGTCTACCAGATATATTTCATAAAGCCCCCCCAACTGATGCTCCAGCTACACTCTTACGTATGCTGTGCGGCCGCCAATGCCGCTGTTGCTGCTGTTATTCTCCTAGGCCTCTTTGTAAATATCAACAATTGTTGCGTTCTGCGAAACTGCGTAGTGCCTGCAGTACCATATGGAGTATTGTTTGTGGCCCCCCTCACTGCTGCTGCTGCTGCTGCTGCTGCTGTTGCTGCGTCACAAACGCGTTCAGCACCGCCACCCCCGCCGCCGCCCCTGTGACCCCCGCCATCGTGCCGCTGCCGTGGCCACGGCCGCTACCGCCAATGCAGCCGCTGCTGCTGCTACTGCCACGGTGCCGCTGCTATTGTCATCTCTCCTCCGTGTTCCTCAAATATGCTGTGGTTGTGTTGCGATGTGTTTTGCGCGCGTAATTGATACGCATGTAGCAGACATCTTCTAGGGGGTCCATTCTTGGCAATCACAGGAAGAAATAATCTGAAGTTACATTAAATCACGTATTGAAATTGCTTTTGGCACATACCCTATCGTTTGTTTTCAACATTGGTGTGTTGACTCAACCGCATGGGTATTAGAGTCGCACCAACGAATGATAGGTCGTATACGTTGCCGCATGATGTTGAAGTGGAACGAGGTGTTGTACCTAGGTGCCCTTGTCAACGGAAGGGCCGAAACTAGGCCTCAAATCAAAAGCAGAAGCCGGAACTAACTCGCGTGGGCATATAGACCGCCCCGTCTACTCTAAAAGTTCGCACGTCAAATACTGGAGCGATGGAGACCCTGCTTCTCGGGTGTGTGGGGCATTTCGTTCAGCTCGGGACGGCAAATCACAAGCTCCCTCCACAGATAATAGCCTTCCAGTGCCAAAACCGATCCAACCGCCTCGCGTTGTTCGTCAAGGTCCTAAAAATGGCACATCGCGAAATCGGGCAGACGAGCATCCGCAAATGGCACCAACGTTTCGCGCGGCCCGTTGGGGGATGCGCAATTAGGGGTCAACTCGCTCGGCAGTGTTTGGGGAGAATACCTGGCGAGGAGAACCCGGCATCTGGCCGCCTAAAAAAACTATGGATATAATATCTGGCAGGCGACCTCAATTGCTTTTCACTACTACGGACGAGCATAGGAGCAATATAATAGTGACGACAGCATGGAGAAAGAAAGCAAAGAATAGCAAGATTGCACAGATGCTCCCAGTACCTGGGAATAAAGTAAAGTATTTTTGAGAAAAAATACTTCAGATACTTCGTGTACTCGGAGTATTTCGGGATTATATACTTCGAG
>JAYJME010005425.1:0-10110 GCA_036873775.1 Costaria costata
CCTCCTCCCCTTCCCTACATTTTCAATGATGCGCCATTACAATATCACCCCCCCCCTCCGTTGTGCCGCAGTTACGCCTTCTCCCTCTGTTACTCCGCCTGCCTAAACAACTAAACCACCGAGGGCGGGACACGACTCCTCGCGCTAGCTACCTCCTTCGTATGTGATCGCACTTGACATTATGTGCCTGTTGCGTGTGGTCCTCTATCAAAAGCAAGACCTAACCAGTATGTATATATACAAAAACAATTCCAAACGATGTGTGTGACATGTAGCGAGAAATACGCGTGCCCGTCGCGAGAACACAGGGTTTGTCCTATTGACTACTGGACTATCGTGTGGCTCTTTTCCCCGACCCCCGCCCCTATGTATGATGGCAGGCCTTTTCGTAGCGTGCTTTCTATTACCGGAATCTTGGAGGCCCAGGCTCCACAACGGATTCCGGTGCTTTTTATCGGAAGGCTGTTCGAAGCAGGCTCCAACATCGGTTCCGTTGTTTCGAAAGGCGTTTTCCATCCTCAGCCGCAATAACTACCGTAATACCGACACTACTTGCTAATAGTGTACTATGATACAGCAGCGGTTCCTCTATGATGCCGGTATGCGCCAGCCGGAAACGCCAGCACTATACGAGTAGCCGCAACCCGCACTATTTCCTCCGCATGCTACCGCTACTGGCTGCACCCATCTGTGCCAAGCGACCAAGCGATTCACAGGCACTATAGCGGGCAACCGGCATTGCTCCAACGGCACTATCGAGGGACCCTCCACTGTGCTTGCTAACAGTGTGCCTGGTACATTATATATATATGTATATATATTGGCCACTAGGCGAACCCTTTTTCCCTCGTCCAGCGGCCAGGAATGTGCATCACCAACGTCAGCCGGAGTATCGAATGAAGCAGCCCCCTCTCCCTCTTGTCTGGGGGGGGTGGTGTTTCGTAGCCCACACTGACACGTTCTTCGCTGGTGACGCCTTCTTTTAAGCTGTGCGAGCCCACACACCTGACAAAAATCGCACCAGCCACTCCAGCACTAGCACCGGCACCAGCAGCAGAAACAGCAGCAGCAGCCGCAGCAGCCGCATCAGCATCAGGACCAGCAACGATGCCAACAAAATAACTATTTTGTGTATGTGTATATTTCGTATTTGTATCCATTACGGAGCGTCGCAGCTCCATCAGCGCCGGTGACACAGCATGCTGAAAATGTACCCCCATCGCGTAGACGCGAGCCACGGCACCAGCAGCACCAGCAGCGGCACCGATCAGCGTCAATCAGCAGCCAATTCCAATGTATATATACTGTTCATATGCCTTAAGGTGCCCCGCGGAGAGCACGCGCAGCCTTCGACGCGTAGTAACGACCGTCCCTGCTGCCCTCTCTGTGTGCGTGAGGCTCGTCGTCTCCCACACCCCCTTGGGCCGCGGGGGAAGCAGCAGGAGCAACAGCAGAAGAAGAAGATGCTTCAGCGGGGGTGGAGTTGTCCGCTTCGCCTTCGTCGGACCCGCTCTGCTTAGAACCTTCCGCACGGCGGTCGCAGTGATGGCGGGCGGTGGGGGGGGGAGGGGGGTAGAGGAGGGTGGATAGAAGTGGAATGGGGTGGGGCTAGACCGGTGGGGTGGGGGGGTGGAGTGAGGTACTCATTTAATACATGGCCGTGGTCGTATGACCATAGACACTCGCATCCCTACTTCGCCGGGACGGAGCACGTCGGATTTTCACCGACCAGGCAGACATTCCAGCACCAAGCGCGAATCGCCGTGAGGTGTTGGGCGAGTCGCATGAAGAGTGAACTGCATCCTACAAAAACCGCTCGTAAGACGGACGTGAGCACCTTGTGCTTAACTTCTTGCTTATGGATGACAGCGATCAATGAGTTGCTTTATATTCTGGTATGGCCACTCCAGAGGCAGTGGCAACCAATAGACACATATGTTCATATATTGTTACATATGGCTGATATATCCGACATGGGAAATTGTGGGCAAATTGTCCTACATGGACCATACTATTTATATAACGTAGGTTTTTCTATAGCCACATGATGTGGCGGCAATGTTTGTTTAACGAATATCTCACGAACTATCGCTTTTCTCAGAAAACAAAATACCCGTGGCGTTGGCTCCATGTAAGGAATCGTTTGCCGTACTATATTTATATCATACGGCCAGTTGGCCCGAATAACACGAAATAAGTCGCCCTTCCAGATCCAGTTTTTATCAAATATATTTCAATCCAATTTTACTTTAAAAAAAACAAAAAAAACGCTCTGCGGAGAAGATGCTGAGAGCTGTCGAAATCCGTTGAGATATTGGAGATCACGGAAAACATCAGTCCCAAGAAACGAATAATGTGTTTCCGGTTTATCGAGGATATAAAGGCTCAGCGAAAACAAAATATAAAATCTCTCCGATAAGACCTGCGCCTAGGGACAGGGTGTTTGCCGGTGTCGATGGATTTCGAAACAACTACCTCCACCCCGAGAAAATTCACCTTGGTGCTGGGGAAATTGTGGACAAATCGTCCTGCATGGATCGTATGGCGTCGCTATCTTATTAGGGCTAAATATGGTTCCAATAGTAAAATAGGAATTAGAGTACTACGTGGTATTCTGTTCGTATGGGAATTAGTCTGAGTGCAGCGGTATACTTCGTACCTGGTATATATTTAGATATAAAGACATATTCACAGTGTCCACGATATAATTGGCACGGTGCGGAGGTGAGTCAGCCTCTCTGTGTGCAACCGTTATACGTGCGTGTAGGGGGTGGCACATGATGGTACATGATAAAGAACAGTGAACAAGATTACATACTACATACTACATACGAGGTACAATTCTATAAACGTTATAGAGTAGATATGGGCAACAGCTAAGACTCCACCAAGGGTTAGTCAATTATAAGTGGGGGTGTTGTAGTCAAGACCAGGTTTGCAACGGGTAAATGCAACAGGGGTTCGAGAAAAAGTCGAAATGCATGAAATTATTGATGTCGGAAAAACGTCGTTGCGGGGAACTTGGCTGGCCGAATTGATTTGTCCTCGTTATGTTTGTCTCCGTCTTACATGGGGATCAACTTGGCACCGTCGGCGCAAAACGAAAAGAGAGGGCCAAGCGATGACGTGCCCTGGTTCTTAATGTCGGCGATGCTGTCAGCGTCGTTCTTCCGCCAATGTACGTGTGTACCAAACAAGTAAGGCACCGAGAGTCACAGCTGAAGATGACCGAAATATGAATTTCGGAAATCGATAGACTGCGATAGTGTGCAACGCGATATTCCTTACAGGTAGGTATAGAAAGCCAACTGGGGAGCCAACGGTCTTGTTCTGTGTATTATCCATTCGGTGACAGAATGCACCCGCACATGATTTGGCTGTCTGTTGGTGGTTTCGTGCTGTCAGGCCCTGCGCCTTCTCATGGAGTGCCGCGACAACCCGCGTCAACAGCTAACTGGTCGTGGTCGTGTGGCCGAATGTTTTTTTCTTACATATATGCCAATATATATATTATTTATACCAGATACTGCAGATGTATACACTTATACACACGTATACGTACATGTATACACGTATAATACACTGTTGTATAGTGTATCGTGCATTCGTACATAGTGTGTGGGTATGGTACCGTGGCAGTATAATGCGGTTTTTTGACGGTTGTATATAAGAACAAGCTGTTGAGGAGTTAAATATATACCCGAGAGAGGTATCGGGTTAATCTATTGAGGCAGCGGGCTTGAAAGCTTGCCCTTCTCACGGGTGCTGTTTCGACCGTACTTCCCACAGCTAAACTGCAGTGAGGTATCTTTTGTGAGGCTAGTGGGGTCTCCACCGCCGGGAGCGTCACAATGCAGTATCTCCCACCGGTGTCGGTACGGCCGTCGCCGTCGAACAATGCATCTTCGTGAGTTGTAGCAAGCACATTATATGAGATAAACAGCATGTTTTCTGTAACTATCGGCAGAGCCGGGGGGTGTTGCAGGCATCCACCCCCGGGCTACAAAACCTTGTCAACACGAAAACAGTACCTCGGAAAAAACTTTGCGCCACTGGTGGGAGGGAACCACATAAGCGCCACTCCAGGTCCACACTATTAGTATATATACTATGCCTATGAAATACCTTGTACCAGTTCCACAGCATCCAAGCGCATCCAAACACAGGCCTATAAAATTACACACATGCAAGCACAGGCCTATCAAGTATTAAATTGTAAACATGCATGAGAAAACTCCATTCCACTTCGTACAACGTTCCACCCAATGTGGCCCGATCCCAAAAAAGGTGTGAAGCCCGTAACACGGATGGGGTATTTATATACCGCAAAAAGTGCGTAGCACTGTTTTACCACCCTACACCGGCTCGGGTGTGAAGCTCAAGGTCACCCTTCGGGGCCTACGTCCCAAGACCTTGGAGGTAGAAGTCCTTAGTAGGTGTAGACTAGCAGCAGCTCCATCGTATGGTAGCGTAATCGTTGTGTGGTCCTGGAGTGGTGCTAAGGGCTTTCCCTGCCACTAGTGACGTGTATAATAAAATCGAGCAGTACCTCGTAGATATACACTAATCGTCGATACATGCTGAATCAGCGATCTACCCGTTCACAACGGTGGAACATCCAGGTAGAACCCGCGTCGCCGAGGTTTACGAGAAGCCAAACCCTATCGTCATATCGGGTCCAAAGCGTCAAATTGTATTATGAGAACGGAGTAGCTGTTCTGCCCGAGATTCAGGACTGGCCAGCCACATGTACAGAAATGCAGACATTGAAGAAGGTCTAAACAAGGCTGAATATACTCGAGATGTATAAATCTTGGTAGAATATAGGGGCCTGAACTACGACTTACAGATGCGTTGGAAATCGTGTTGGGATGTCGACGATGTCCACGGACGCTCTGTTCTCGACCGACGGCAAAAATAATATGTTGCCCAAACGACGCACTGCTGTGTCTCATAACCCATTCAGCGAACCCAGAAACCGGAGGAGCAGGCGAACAACAGAAGCAGTAGCAGGACCCGCAGCAGCAACAGCAGGTAGGTGAGAACCTTAGCAGCATCATCCGCATTAGGCTGGCTAGAATTTACAGTATAGGAGGGAACGCGGTACTGTAGGATAATCAAATATTCAATGCACCGCCGACTCTATGCTTGAGGCCTTTTGTGCGGCAAAATACTTCCAATGTGAGGCAGACGGTTGGCGAGAAACGTAAACGTTCCAGGTAGGCAACAAATCGAGCGTTACCGAGCGCAGCTTGGCTACCGTTTTATATATAGGTTTGGGGTACCCGGCGTCATATATTGAATGGGTCTGAGGGCGGGATAGCAAGGTTCTTGAGAGCGAGTCTGGATCGCGGCCGAACCACACTGATGTTGTGGCTGTCTGATCTGCTGTCTAAAGCCAGTGCTTTGCTCAGACACACTGTCCACATCTCGAATGACATCTGCTCTCGTTGCCACAGATTGAGCCCACGACCAAAGAGACTAATACTGCGCGCACATTCACTATGGCTGAAGAAATCCTCATCAAGGTTGGCGATGTTCAGGTGAGCGTGGTGTTGTAAAGGCCTCCTAGGTCCGATTTGTTTTTCAGTCGAAATACTTTTTAAGACCCGTCATTGCCGCCGATCGTACAGCCCTCACAACCGATTCACCGTAGAAGGCAACAGCTGCAAAACTGCTCTTTCGAGAGTTAAATGTGTGACTATCTAAACTGATCAAAACCCGTGAGAAACCCGTGTCAAGGGAAAAGTCTAGACTGAGAGGATATCGGAGTGAACATTGCACATTACCTCTAGCGAACACATATACCACCATTTTTGTTTGCGCAAAGGAACAGGTTGATCTCGGAGACCGCACGCATCCGCCGACTGGGTGAGCTACGGCTTCTGTCGCTATCGCGAGACGCATGGTACAATAGAGGTGCACCTATCACATGAATTGGCTTCTCCTTTGAGATCAACACCCCCGCGAATATACTGAGATGACAAAACAAAAAACCTTGTCAACCCGGTGAATCATCCATCTATTGTGTCGAAACAAAATATCAATACAAATTGGAGTTGCCTTGGATCTTGGGGAGTTCTATAGTCGAAAAACATGAGTCGGATGTTTTTTGTTGGGTGAATTGTTCAACCCCTATCATAGCATGTGCTCTCAATGTAATGTTTGTATGGAGCACTTACGTATCCACGCGTTATTCATCGCTTCAGGTGGAAGGCGGCCGTCGCGTGTTTCCGTCTGAGCCCAAGGTGATCGCTTCTTACAACTGGAGCACGAGATCGAAGACCGGAAACCCCCGCATCATCACCCCTGGCGCGCCACGCGGTTACGTTTCACCGAGACGTGGTGGATTCACGCTAAGTAAGGATTCTGGAGACTCGATGGCTGACGAGAACGGACAAAGAATGCGCCCGTTCAGCTCGCTGGAACCACTGTTCCACGCCGTCGACATCTGCACGCCCGGCTTTGACATGGACACCGTCGACATCGTCACGGACAGGAACAACCTACGCAAGCTACTGAAGTTCTGCGGAAGCCCTGGCGAAAGGTGGGTACTCTGAACCGATAGGTGGTACGCCCGATAATGCGCTAACAGCTAACGGCCGTTGATGCTACGATTATTATTTTTATGTCCCGTTGCGCCTATACACCGTCCAACCGGCAACGCCGTGTAGCCGTTTCAGCTGGACCAGTCTCGAACACGTGGACTCTGGGCACCGCTCCACTGCTGTGGTTTTGATAATATCAGGATTTAGTTTGTTCGAGATCGCCCCGTCATACTCTCAACGGTGTTGAACGGCAGTAGTGTGTGATGGACATCCAGCAGTTGATCCGCAGAACACCTCTTGAATCTGTCAAAATATTTATGTCAACGTTATTGTTTTAGGACTAACCATTCACTGTAGGCGTCGATACGGGTATACATCGTCTTTCAATGACCCTGCTCACACTCAGCACCTCCATCCCACCGCGGCCTGATTGCTCCCAACTTTGCCGTCGATAAACAATGCACCCGCACATACCAGATTGAAGGTAAAACATGCATGCTCAAGTAGGGATGCGCCCGAAACCCCTACGGTCTATTCGCACGACAAGTTCTATACCCCTCGCAAACACATCAATGTATACAAAAATTGTGCTCACACACTTGCGGGCATCGCTAGGGAAAGAATGCCGGAAAGAAAATGCCGATTTCAGCTTTGACCACATAGAGCAGCCCAGGCTTCTCACGCAGGGAATCCTTCCCAACTGCTGTGTAAGTAGGAGTACGACTCGTGCGCAATATGGTGGTACACGTGCTGCTGCACGCTCTTGGTTGACCCTTGATGAGGCCGCCCATGTATTTTCGTCGGTCGTTAGAGCTGAATCGCAAAAGGCTTTACCTACCCCAGGACGAACAATCGCAGGGCCTAAGCATATCGTGAGCAATAACGTAAAATGCCAACGGCGTTCTACCCAAGGCGTTTCGCCATGCCCTTTGTTCTGACGGTGAGGTGCGGCTCGGTGTGCGCTTACTTTATTTCACCTCACTTAATTATTTTACGTAGAAAGAAACACGCACCGCCCCTTAGGAATATGCCTTGGGTAAAAAAAAACAATCGCGCCGCACCGCACCGATTGTCAAACTCTTCTGCACCGCATCGCTCCGTTGAGTACGGTGACAACCGGTAGAGCACGCATTTGATACGATGCAGATAGTGTTTTCTATGCGTACTATAAAACGCCCTGCACTCTATCGTCGAAGGTTGTGGACCATATTGGAGGCCGCGAAACGTAACGGCGATTCGGATGCAGATTTGCAAACTGTGTGCGAAGCTGCTACACTGACGAAGTAGCAGATGGGCACAATGGGTATATACCGGTATACGCGTAGAATATATGGAATGCTTAGGGTAGATACGCGATCGCTTCGATAGGTTAGAGGAACCAGCGCCGGCTAAGGACGAACCCTTTGTTGTTTTCACGGTGCGGTCAAGGTTTAAGGCACTGGTACACCGATGTTTCTGCTGTTGTGCACACTCGACCGCAGCGTAGGAAACAACGGCTCAACGAACCTAGCTGCACCACACCACATATAAAAAAGGGTATACAACACCACACGGACCCAAATGGACTTAGAAATATAAACCCCCCCACAAAACCGCAGCATGCGGTTTAAAATAAACTGCACTGTACGAGCTTCTAAGACGCGCAAAAGACCTTCATTGCAACGCATTTCAGACGTTCGTCAGCTGAGGAGCCCAAACAAGCAGAAATGGTTTGGGCCTAAGCGTGCTACTCCGTATTCCGCGCGTTTCACCGGTCAGCCACGCCTGTAGGCGCTGACTACGAGTCCGCAGTTGTGTTGTGTTGTCGTTTGTTACGCTGAGCGATGCGTGAAAGAGTGCATTTAATTGCTTTTATTTCGCCTAAATGGCGGCTACGTGTCGCACCACTTACTTTACACGAAACCACTTGAGATTGGGAGCTAACGATTCATCGGGCGTTGGTGTTTCAGTGTCACCGTAAAGAGTATAATCTGCCGACCGACGATATGGCCGGCTGGGTAACGGCTGCCTATGTGACCTACCAAGGACATCGTAATATCTACTCGTTTGTTGCATATTTGGTATCATACTGACCGCCATGAAAACTGGAAGAAGATGACGTAGGGTTTCAAAGGACCTACGACTCGCGCTAGCGCCGAAATTGATTGCCGACCAATAACACGCCTTCAAAGGGGTCAACAATAGCCAAGCGCTTCCTTAGGAAGGAAAAACAAAATTGTTATTTTTGTATCTCAATGAGCCGGTCCTGGTGGTCCAAGGCATATTGTTATAACGTTCCACGAAGATATTCGTAGACCTGACTTCGTAGGACCAATATTAAATCCTATTTAACGCCCAAAAAGCGAGTGCACACTGAAACCAAGTAAATACCAGGCGAAGCCAAAACTTTGCACGTTTACCGCACAAAAGGTTAAATTTGCACACCGGTTTATTTGAGAGATAGACCCTCAACGTATGCACACCTGTTTCAATGTGCACCTGTCGAGCCCTTGCTCAACGAGGTTCTGTTTAGATTGTCTCTTTTCGATGGAAAGTTGGCCTCCCTTAAGACCCAAACTTCAAGAACAAAAACAAAATCGAAATACCTGGCGAAAACATGACCAAACTACCTCCGTTTAAAGGTTCGGGATGAGCACATTAAACACTCGTGCAATCGTTCAGGGTCTTAACTTCTAAAAATCGGCGTGGACTTTGGACTCTGATAGAATTTGGGGTTTCCTACCTGAACCATCCTTTATGTATTACGGGCGGGAAAGATAGATCACATGTGCGATAGGGAGGCGAAGGGAAAACACTTTTGCCGACAACTCGAGAAAGGTGCCCGCTAATGTATAACCACCCGCGAGTTGAGCTGGGACATCTAAACGATGGCTTAGAGCGACAAAATGTCTTGGAACGAGTAAGTGCTCTATTGACCGCGCAACAATTATCACAATGTAATGCATCATTTAATATATCCAGTACCGTGGTCTAACCCATATACAGGACGCGTGCTGTTACACGATTGAAGTATTACGGGGGACCATAGTAAATAGGACCGAATATTGTTAGCAAAAACTGGAAAATATGTAGGTTTTCGTGTCTAACTATGGACCCTTGTTGAAATCGCAAGAATGACATTATCCATTATATACCGTGGTTAACGGAGTATGAGTCGGCTTAACCCCTTTAGAGCCGGAAACGGTTTTTGGGGACAAAACCACTTGGAAATAGTGTTGGATACCTTTTTGGGGTAGTAAAAGGGTTAAGTTCAAACGTGATTAGTCAAGTCTGATTCGGGCTGAGGTGTGGAGCTCCGAAAACATTAGCTGCACCCCTATCGTAGCATGATATTTTCTCATGTAAACTCCGCTATCCCGCGTTTGACGGTTTCCTCTTATTGTTGTCTGCTTTGTCCACATTTTGCTGCGGACCTTGACCTGTGCTATTTGAGCGAAATTTGCCAACTGTCCACGATTGCCGTCTGGGCACTTGTCACTCGGAGTACGATTATAACACAACCCGCGTGCTGGGATAGAGGTACCTTGGTTTAGACAAACATTTGGTTGTATGTCTGACGACG
>JAYJME010005426.1:0-10110 GCA_036873775.1 Costaria costata
TTAGAACACTTGCTTTCTTTCACATTTCGTTGGGACAACTTTTCCAATATATGTGTACCAAGGTCTTAGTCAATCTATGTGAACCATAACTCTCTGCATGAAAACTAGATAGTCACGTAGCGATCCTGGGTAGCCAAGGACTAGTGCATCTGGATGGAGTGTTCTTTGGGAGGTGTGATTGAAGAATGTCTTCTAAAGACACTACACTATTCTATTCAATTAAATAAACGAGTGAATCTGACTTCATAGGGAGGAACCTATTTGGCCAGTCAAGCCTCGCGAAAGCGCTAAATTGCGGTATATTAAAATGGATTCCAAAGGATCGTAAACCAGAGGAAGTATTCAATGTCCCGCTTCTGAGCTTCGTGGGTAGGCGGTAGGAAAGTCTCCTTAGAAGGCCGGATTTCGGCATTCGGCATATGCAAGACCATAGGCAGACAGATTGTACGTGGAAGAAAGGAAGATAATGGACGTACCTGGAAAGGTTGCAACCGCTGAGCGTGGAATTGATCCTGGTTTAGCTTAAGCTTCTCTTTCATCAATAGCCTTTGTTTGTGCCTCTGGCATCCGCCTAAAAAGTCAAACCCTTGGGACCATTTCTACAAAAAATAGATGTCTTAGTTAATCTATGTGAATCACCTCCTCGTCGAAATAGTCTCCCTGCGGAGAGCCTGCTGGTATCTTATTCTTATTAGGCTTCAGACCTTACTATGGTCATCTTCTTTGGAGTGGCTTCCATCTTTCTCATTTCTTTCTAAGAGGAAGGAGAAGTCAAACTTCTGTAAGAGAAAGGGTTCGTGGGGACACAGCCATGGGTGATTAGACTTCAAAAGTAGAACTGGGCTTAAAGCGCTCTCTTCTGGTTATAGATTTAATCTTGGCTTTTATATTATAGCCTAATATAGATCTTCTTGCTCCTTGAATGCATCCGTGCGTGCGGTTGGATAGAGTCATAGCATTTCACATAGGGCACTTGACGACATAGATTCTGAAGCCGGAGCATTCGCCAATGAGGGAGAAGCCCTTGGGAACCCTTCCAATTCTGGTAATCTTTCAACCCAAGCTCTGATCTAGGATTTCGTACTTCAGGCTAGCGTTTTTCCATCACTTCGTCACTCGAGATCGAGTCTACTACTTCTTAAGTCATGTAGAACTCTCTCTTTCTATTTCACATTTGACAACTATTCCAATTGAACCAGTGGTACTCGTATAATATATTGGACAAGTTCAATAAAAGAAAGAGAAGAACCCTTCCGGCGCGAACCACTGCTCTACCACTCGCTCACTTGCCTAAGTTCGCTACGTTTCCCTTTAGGGCGAATGCCTCTTCCTTTTACTATGATTGGGTTCTATTTATCTATGCGGGAAGTCTTTTTAGTCGGGCTATTGCCCTTGGAAAAGTAGAGGATTGAATAGCTCTATCCTACGGTTTCATTCGAATAGTCGTTCTCCTCGTTTTGAATGAGTCCTTAGAGCGGAAGAAATATCATAGGAGAAGAATGGTTACGTCCAAAAACATGCTTTGATGAAGCGGGTCGTAAACCATCCTTTGAGCAGAGAAGCGAAAGCCGCTCACAAATGCTAAATTGTGGAGCAGAAGCGGCGGAATCATCAACTACGAATTGCATGTCTTAAGAAGCAAATGCACTGAGTGACGTTTCCACAGCTGCTGCAGCTGTAGAAAAGCCAACTATTCCACCTGAGGTTTCTGATAAAAAGCAAGCATCGTCTACAAAATCATTCCGAACGAGATTCTCGAAGAGCATCAAGAACTGAACTATCTTCATGCTCCTCTCTTTTTGAACTCTCTGCTGATGAAAGAAAAGGAAGAAGTGGACAACTTTATAGCTCCATTTCGAGCGATAGACTAGCCTTTAAGGTGATTGGTCATATGAGGTATTCAAAGCTCTTTCTCTATGCTAGATCTTTCATTCAATAGGATATATCCATCCACCACGGGAATCGATTTCAGTATTCTCCTATATAAGACTTTCCAAAGTAGTATAAAGAGCTAACCATAGGTAAGCGACTACTACGGGCAGGGGTGCTAAAGTCATAGGTCCCTACTTGGAAAGACTTTTTCATAGTCCCTCAAATGTTGATAAAAGCGATCCAACAATCCATCTCGTAAGAGAAGAAGTGCTTTAGTTTCTTTCTTTCTTGACGGACTAGTTCAAAGTGCGCTACATTTTCCCATACCACCTAAAGCCTTCAAGCTAGCCATCTAGCTGGAGCAATCCTTTTGACTGACCTGTGGGGACCTAATGTATTCTGCTTTCCGTCTCGCATCAACGATTTCGCAACTACCATGATAGTAGAAGTGCGTGCTCCTGATCCCATTAGTGAAGAGGAAGGGGACAAATGATTTAACACTGCGATGGCAAACAGCGTAAAGTTGCGCGCGTCAATGTGCCACGGAGCGGAGCTCGGAGAGACTGAAGGACTAAAGGTTAGACAGGTTTAGCCGAGACAGTGGATTCGGCTTATCAGAGACAATGGCCTTGGCCTACGTCAAAGACAGCCGATTCGTCCTACTAAGATGTCTTCTGCAGGGATTGGGTGTCTGGTGCTATCTTCTGCCAGAGCCCCTATTGGTTCAACCAACGGCTTGTTGCTCACCTGAGTGCGCTAGTGCGAAGCCGCACAATGCCAAATGAGTGGGCTTCCCGTGTATGAATCCATGAGAAAGTTATGGACACGTTCACTAAAGCGGAAGTCTTTCGATCCCATGCAGTCAATGCTAATGGGTGTGCTTAAGAGCTGGTGGCAACCGAATACCTTTCACACCTAAGCCAGGCTTTTGCCAACAACCTTTCTTCCAGGGTAAACCTAGCAAAAGTCCAGGAACAGCTAAAAGGCTTGAAGAGACAGTGAAAGATTAAGAGGAAATAGAAAAATTCGTATGAAGAGGTCCTCAACCCTATGATCCTTAGATTTGGAAGGAATGATGGGGGCCACATCAAAAAGTAGTTGAACCTACATAGCGAAAAGGGGGATCCCCTTACGCACGTGAAATCCTTTTATGCCCACCCGCCTAATGTGCTGAAGTGGCTCATGATGATAGTCTTATGATCAGACTAGATACCCTGCGAGGTTGAAGTCCTTTACCTTAATAAGCCATTCCAGATGAAATTATGTTCCTGGGGTATATAAAAAAGTAAACCTAGGCTTTCAGCAGACACATCTACATCCGAATCCGCGACTGGAGAAGAAGGCCTTGTCCCCTGTGGGTGGTGGCCAGGCGAAAGGACCGACCCGGGACTGTCTAGGAGAAAGCACTTCCTAACAGAGCAGTCTAATTGTTGTATTCGGCCGTAGGACTGTGATAACAACCTTCTCTTCGACCTTCCTAGAGGCGAGATCAGATCACCTCATAAACTCAAATAAAGGTGACGAAAACCGGCACGGCATTCTACTAGTAGTAGTAGGAAAGGGCGCTTTCTTAGGCTTTCAAAGGAGACCAGCTTAGTTCCAAGGAAACCAGAGCAAGAAAGACTCTTAGCGAAAAGCAAAAACAAGAAAGCAAGTAAACTACACAACACAAGGGAAGTTCAGAAACAAGCTCTCTTTGGTTTGCCGAGTGGACAGGGTGTAATGTAAGAAGTCATCCTCAAAGACGAACCAGTGCGTGTGTGAAGTGGGCCTGGTCCAGCCGATGTTGTATCTTTCTCATTCTCTAACCTAAGAGCAAGGCAAGAGCTCGTGGCAAGTGAGATCAGAGCTCTCTTCGGAGTCGAAGTTCAGAATCCTCGATGCCAGTCCGAGTAGGCGCGGCCGAGCAATCAAGCTCTATTATAGGAGTTATAGATGGCCAGCCTAGGTCATGGGTCTAATCTAAAGTCCAGGTTGAATCCTCTTTCGGGGGAGGACATATCTCTCTCTTCTTTCTGTTGGCGATCTCATCTCTGTTGATGAATAGAAGAAAGAGATAGATCAAGTATAGCTTGGGTTAAAGCCAGCAAGCTATGAGTTTGGCATAAAAGTCTGAGACCCTGAGACAGATATTTAAGGTGGGCCAGAAAGTCCCTCTCCCTTCGTGGTTTAATTGGAAAGCCCGGTTGACTTCAAGGCAAACTAAAGAAAAGCGCTACTGCAAGGTCGGACTTTAGGCTCAATTGGGCGGATTCATCTGTGTCACAACCATCTTCAAGAAAGTAAACGTTTTGAACGAAGAACAAGATAAACAATGACTTAAAGTAAAGGCAGATCAGAATTCCAATAGGAACCCCGGATAAAAGTCAAGATGGAAGCACTCCTTTCTATGAATAAGTGGCCGTATTGGAACAAGAAATGAACCCCGCCCCTTCATAAGCCTGTCTAGACGACCCCTTACTTTCACATTTAACTGGCTCTCGATCAGGCCGGCTGGGTGACGATCCATAGCTATGGTTAAAGAGATATTAGAAAATTCATCGGTTTAAGGCTCTTTCGGGGTGCCTCGTGAGTGATTGGGTCTCGAAACGTAGCTTTGTTGACTTTACTTAGAAAGGATTTCCCTCTGGGCGTAGGAAGAAGAAGAGCAGATCGCTTTAGACTGCCTCCCTTACTAAACAAGTATAGGCTCGCTTCATCTGAGCCGTCGCCCCTTTCAATAGGTGTAGGCATCGGGCCGATTCTCCATTATTTGGTTATACGGCTGATAGTCGTTCCCATCGGCTCCATAGCCATTCCCTTGGTGCTCCTACCATTATGGTTGGTCGTGTAACGTTCGTGCGCGGATCAGTACTATCTCTATCTGGGGTTGAACCCAAGCCGACCCTTTCGATCTACTTTATTCGATCATTGATTTACATCTAGGTTGCCTTAATTTACCTATTCCCACTCTTTGAAAAAAGAAAAGATGTAAAGACATGGTTGTTGAAAAGCAGCTATTTTCCTTCTGTTTATGGAGATCCACGGGTTAATGCCAATGACTCAGCAGAAGAATACGAGGATGCCGCGCCAAGGGTGCAGGACCAAAGGGCATTGTCACCAATACTACGGGAAGGCGAGACCAGGCAAGGGAAAGAGAGGACATCTTTCTCACCAAGCTCAGCAATTGTACTTGAATATTCGTGTCGAGAGATGTATGCAGTGGTCCGGGGATCCGATGTCCACTCATCAACAGAGCAAGAAGAAGATGCCCCCACTGATCCCTATTTGGCCTCGCGCCCTGCCCAACCTCCACTGCCTAAAAATCTTTCACTTTACTATGCCGAAGCAGAGTACTTCCCCCACGGGCCACTGCTCTCATTCGAGCACTCTCCCCATCTTCTTCTTCTTCATAAGGATATTCCCGGGCAGTACCTCAACGATTCAGAATTGGAGTCTCTTGCCCCAAGCAATTCTCGAAATCACCTCCCTGTGAACCTTCGACCACATCGTGGACGTTGGCATAAAGCGGATTCTCCCGGAATACCTTGACTATGTCATTTCCATCCTTGGCTTTCGCTTTCACGCGGATCATCTTTCTGGTTGAGCAATCGTTTGATATCCACAGGACCTTCTCGCCGCTTCTTCCCGTTCGCTCTTTAGCAAATTCCACTGCTTCCGGCCTATTTAATTTAAAGGAATAGTCTTGGCTGGTCGTGCTCACGTACGGATGTATCCCGAGCTTGAAGTGGTAGGTTGCCTCAATCACTCAATCAATCGGTGTAGCTAACGGTTTTAAGCTTTCTTTGCTAAGCTATCTCCTCAATATGTGGTTGCTTCGGTTTGTCAATATGCCACCATTGGTAGAGTAGTTAAGAAAAGAGTAAATCGATATGAAGTGAATGGAGGGACGAACTCACCAAAGTGGGGTCGGAGCGGAGTGTGAACTCAATAGGAATCAATAAGGTGTAGCTATGTGATAGGTCACTCAAAAGGCCTCGATAGGCAGGAGACGTAGCGGAAAACTAGCTAAATAGTTCCTGTGCTTAATAGGGTTTCTTCATATATAGGTGAACCGGGCTTTAGTCCTCCCACTAGGGATAGGTTTGATGGGCGAGGAAACCCCTTAATATGGCACTGCTGGGCGAGGTCCTTGTTGACGAAGGGCTTTTAAGCGAGGTTTTAGCTAATACGAGGTCTGATATACAGCTGTACGAGGTAGCATTCAAGCATTCCTGATCTACAGTCTTCTTAGAGCTAAATAAAATATGTAGCATTGCTTGCAAGCGGTTTCTTGACTTGATTGAACAAAAGCTGCGATTACAGTTCTTGCTTTAAAACCAATAGGGCAAGCATTCAACCTACAGTATTTCATAAACCAGTATGTGCATTCGCCCCGTTCGGGGGCAACAAGTAAGTGGCAAGTGTCAATATGTGGTTTTCTTCGGCAATTATGTGCATTCAATCGATATGTCGACCACTGATCCACAGTAGTCAAGTCAAAAGAAGAAGTAAATCGTAATGAACTCAAGAGGGAAGGCCACTCTACTGTCCTAGTCTCTTTGTTCTCTTTACTTTCTTCTCACTCTATGCGTTTGAGAAAGCGAAACTAGGTCAGTCAACTCCTACGTATGTGATTTTGGTTTTGCACTCCTGCACTGCCGGCTCTGGAGAGAGTGATCCTCGGGTGACTGAACTACCCTACCTTGAGAGTAGGGGTAGGCCTAAGCTCAATGCCCTTACTCAACCACCAAGAGCAACTAGAGTAAAGGCGTAATTTGCACCTCCAACAGACAAAACAAAGGCTTTTGGATTATCCTAGTAAAAGAGCGAAAAGTCATTTAGAAATAAAGGGTGCTCCCGGGGTAAAAAGTCTTAGTTCTGGGAGTCTCGCCAGCTCCCACCCTTATACAGTAACCATTCTGACCGGGTGTACAAGTCCCCAATCCAATACGGCTTACTCTCGTCTTTTTTCCAAAGCCAATGAACGGCTGGAGAATCGGCCCACCTTTCCATATCGAGGACCAGCTCTTCCACACCGAGATACCATCATGTTAGTCAAGTTATCATATTCTTTGTTCCTCAAGCGTTGCTAGGTGGTGTAATGCTTCTAGCTGAGGTGCTTCTTATGACCTGGTTGGAAGATCCTCGAAAGCTAACTGAGAATTAGCGATCTATCAAGCGAACCGAGTTAGGAGGTGCGGATGTGAATGGCTTGCCCTTATCCTTAGTATGCCAGTACGCCACACTACGATAACAAGGTTTAGCGCAGCCGGTCTCTCTCTACGTCCGCATTCACCCCGGTCTTTGATTCATGGTCCAGCAGTGATGGATGCCGAAACTCAACTCTTTGACACATAAAATAGCTATATAATGAAAGTCTCCTAATGGCGATCTGAACAGAGTAGCTCATAGCAAATCGACTCCGCCGTCTGCACATTGAAGGAAGATGACTCGGCGGGTGGATAAAAGAAAGTAGCTCCCTCTATTCAATAAAGCCTGGAAGCCGGTGTTCGGAGGAGTTGAAGCCCTTCCTTACTCTTTGAAAGTTTGCCAATGCGTGAACTTCTTTTATTTCTGGGCAAAACCATGCCGCTTCTTCCGCATCAACAGAAAAAGGACTGACTACCGCTCATGCCGCCTAGCCAATTCAAACTCGGATCCGAAGGCAGAAGTCCCACGTGTACTAAGCGCTCTCTCTATTAGATCTTATTCCATCCCTAAGAAAGTCGCCTATCGAACTCCACCTACACTATATACGAGAATTCGAAAGCAGTAGATCAAAGAAGCGCTGGGACGACTGTTAGGTTCTTCCCATTTCTTTCGTGCAACCCCGTGGATGTACGATCAGTAAAGTCCCCTGCCCAATCAGCATCCGAAAAGCTATGGAGATACAAAGAAGGACTAGACCGCAAACAAATGCCATAATCACGAGTACCATTGAGATATCGTAGTAGACGCTTGACGGCACACCAATGGCGCTCAGAAGGAGCATGCATAAACTGAAAGAATTTGTTGACTGCGAAAGCAATATCCGGTCGTGTCATGAGAAGATATTGAAGGCTACCAAGCGGTACACGGTGGAGTCAGCTGGGGGAGAACCATCATGTAGAGAGAGAGAAGTACCAACAGCAAGAGGAGTGTTGGTTGGTTTGGAAGTAAGCATGTTGTGACGAGCAAGAAGATCAACAATATACTTCCGTTGGGAAAGAAAAAGAGAGCCGGGCCGAGAAAGCACTTCCACGCCAAGAAAATAAGATAAGGACCCCAACTCTTTAATAGAAAACCGCTTGGCTAACTGCTCAATAAGACGAGCAACAAAAGCATTATCATTCCCAGTCAAAATAAAATCATCCACATATACGAGAAGCTATGAATTATCCCTTTTTTTACAGCTTGGGTTCCCGTGCGTTCACCCGGCACGAAATTCTTTCCGAGAAGACGTCAGGTTGCTTCAGCCAGGTCAGATTGCCTGAAAGTCAGGGTGTGGGGAGATGAACTGCTTAATGATTTAAAATGCGCAAGGGTTGAGCGATGGAGGAGAGCAAAGCTACTCGCCATCAGGAACGGACCTTACACCCCCTTCCATTGGAACGACAGGCCCCTTTGGAAAGCCCTATTTGCTTTGCCTCCTTACCTCTCACTCTTAACAGCACACAGGGTTGGCTCGCTTGGTCCCCTCAATAAGATACATTTAGGCGGACAGGCGGGCACTATCTAACATCCGGAATACCCACCGCTTAGGAACTCGGAAAGCTCGACCACTTCCTACGTTAGGAGTGTATTGGAATAGCTACTCCTCCTTTCCTTCATCCATTTCAGCGTACCTATACATCTACTCTCTACTTGCCTACTTTGCTTGCTTCTATATTGATTGCTACTTTCTTCAACAGAATATGGGATTCACTAGGAGATCTTGGTGGTTAGGAGTGACAGTGACTCTCGCGTTAGGGGTGACAATGGCGGTTAGGCCGGTTGGTTTAGCTACATTAGCAGCCATCGTTAGCTCCTCAGCTCAGCAACATAGGAACAAAGAAAATACTTTGCTAATAAGTATGCACTCAATAAAGTATATCAGAAGATACAGGAAAGAAGAAAGGCTCTCTGAATCACCTTGTAGAAAGGTTTCACCACAAAATAATCAGTCTCTCACTTAGATGATATGGATTGGTGGTCGAGTAAAATTATTACAATCCATATTCAAGGTGAATCCTCATAGTGAGGAGGGGGAATGCGAATACCTTAGTGTCAAAGTGGATATCAAAATCAGATGAACTGTAAGTTTGATGAGTATATCCATGACAGGTGAAGACAGCGACATCTTTCCCCTTCTCCTTGTGAGAATATCAGGAGGTTTATTTATAATTCGTTATACAATATGTAGTTCCCTCCTGTTTATGTTTTAATTAACTCCATATGAAAAAGAACAAAAAACTATCAGATGTAGAGTGGGAAGCACTTTATGAAAGAAGCTTGATAAATGCTAAATACATGAAATCTATGCAAGATATTACTAACCATCCATTCAATGACTAAAGAACAATTTACAAAACTACTTGATATTCTTGAAGAGATATATGCTCAAGATAGAGAAGATAACATTGCATGGATAGACTTTATTAGAGTAATAGCACCTGATTCATACGTTCCTATTGTAGAATGAAAACTATCAACAGCTCTTGATATACTTAAAATAGAACACCCAGAGATTACAGAACTCATGGGATACTACTTCTATGAAGCTAAGAATATGAATAAAGGAGGAATGATAGAATCAGACTGAAAGAAGTACAACTACTCCATTAGAGAAGACATTATACAATCTGTTATTGATTTCTGATATATTAAAATGAACGTGTAAGAATAGGAGACAAAGCAAAAATAAGTGTTACGAGAACGATAGAACTAGCTACAAAGCCAGATAAGAACCACTTAATTTTAACTCTCCACATCTTACAATTGAAACCTCTAAAAACGTAACGAATTAAGTACAGCATTGAGTTTCTTAGGGAATAGAGACTTATCATGTTTTCATGATTTGCCACCTAGAAGGTCATTCCATTATACAGATATCTCATATAAATCAAATCCCCCCAGTGTATCTGGAGGGATGCTTTGTCATGCCTAAATCTAAGTAAACCATCATGGACATACTCATCTAGAACCATTATAAGTCGTTTTTGTTCTCTTAATTGCATTGGCTCATTTACCATCTCAATTACCGGAGCCTGCATTCTGCTCTATAAAACATAGGACTGT
>JAYJME010005427.1:0-10109 GCA_036873775.1 Costaria costata
AAGCAAGCAAGCAAGCAAGCAAGCAAGCAAGCAAGCAAGCAAGCAAGCAAGCAAGCAAGCAAGCAAGCACGCAAGCACGCAAGCAGGCAGGCAAGCAGGCAAGCAAGCAAGCAAGCAAGCGAGCAACCAAGCAAGCACGCACGCCAGCAAGCGAGAGCTTAATGCGCGACGAACGCTCTTCGGTGCGCAATCATTGACACGGGCGCAAGCAATTCGCCAGCGCATGCGTTCTTAATTGATACCTGGTACCTGGTAGATTGCTGCATGGCAAACAGAAACGTAGCCGTCTCAGGGGAAGAGGGAGAGCGCGGGACAGAACGAGCAACGGGGGTGGGGGGGGCGGCGGTAACAACAATAATTCGACGTGAAGGAAAAAAAGGAAACTGGCAAAAAACAATGGTTGAATTCTTAGGGGTTACGGCCCCCCAACCTACCAAGAGCGTTTCAAGCACGACGAGCACAGTCTATGGGCGGCGTCGATCGATACATAGGAAAGCAACGTTTTTGCCACGCCTTGCACTATGCATCTCTCTTCAAAGAAGCCGGCGCCAACTTGAGAACCGTCGGGCCCACGCCAACAAGCCTGCTGTGCCACGCTACCATCGCGCCATGGGCTCAGCGCCCCCCTCGCCCCCCTCTCACCTCCACCCTCATAGGGGCCAACGTTAACAGTCGCCGTTGCAGCAGTATAGTGTCGTTCTTCCGTTCGTTGCCTTTCGGTCGTTGTCTATGGCCTCTTGAGGGGTGTTGGTCGCACGCCCCCCTGGGTGGTTGTTGTGCGAGAACCATCGGGACGATTTAACCAAGGCAGTCAGCTAAATATGATTCTGCTCACGGAGCCCTTGGCGTATTTTGAGGGGGGACAAACTCGAACCGCAAAGGGGTGAAACTTCTTGCCGATATGCAAGTATTGCAAAACTATCAAACGACGTCAGCTGTGGTATCGAGGGTTTCGTCGAAACTCAACAACTCGACTTTGCAAGCTGCGTGGGATACTTCGATCGCGCGCACTACGGGTTTTGTATAACCTAATGGGGGGTGTACAGTCCTTATTGAGGGGAAGAAGATCGAACATCATGTATGTGTCGTTGGAGATTAGCGGTAGTAGTGTGATCCTACGTCAGGTGTGCTCGTCAAAAAGAGAGAACGACCTACACTCTTTGCCCAGGGTCAAAATGGAAAACAAGCCAGTCTGCAGGGAATTCAGGACGAAAGTTCGAGAAGCGACTTGTCATGTTTGTATTCTACTTGATTTTAGTATACCCATTCATAGCTGTCCGGGTCTCGCAAATTGGTCTTGGCGGTCGGAAAATATATTGTTTGTGTGCCTCTGGCCTACGTAAGCGCGTACAGAGTACTCTACCGTCCGATGTAATACGATCCCTGGTTTCCACGTCGTCCCAACCTTAAAGCGCCAAAAATCAGCGTGTAGAAGGGGGTTGGTTTTGCCGCATTATCTGTAGGGTACGAGCCTAACATGCCACCCTGGCTACGACACCCCAGGTATTAAAGAGGTAACCCTCTGGAGTCATCCTAAACCATTTTTGTTGAGTGTACACGCCGCACCTTGTACAGACCACGCTCGCACGCGCAGTCAGGAATATTTAAAACATTGGAAACGGATCGAACCTTTTGTCAAAATCTATGAAAGCTGCGTGGGATACTTTGATCGCGCCGGTTCGCGCCGGTTAAAGCCGGCCAGAATCATGTGGATGAACTCCGATACAAAATGATATGGTGCGGTTGTCCTTTTCGAAATGCTGTGCTTTAGCGCCCGGGAAAACAATATGTTTGGTCGCTTATTTGTTTCGGTTTTATACTGCTAAATGTGGATACTGTCAGTATTATAAGCTGTTGGGTCGATGACAATGGGAGCACGATATTTGCATAACAACTTTGAAATTCGAAGATACCAGCCAGAGATTTTGAGCACCTGTTGCTATGAGCACGATTCTTAAACAACAAGTTACAAGCTTCGTAAAAAAACCTGGGAGAAATCGACAAAACGAACGACCGCGCCGTTAACTCTAGTAGGGGCGCACTCGCATGGGGTTTCGACTCGCTCTAGGTCACAGTTTGCAGACAATGGGCAATGATACGAGGCGGGCTCTGGCCAGGCGTCTTATAAAATAAACATTTGATCGCTGGCGTGTAGAAAACAGATAACACGATTTCCCGAGCCCTCTAGGTTGACAAGTTGATTGTGTGGTTTTCAGTTTTGGGAGAAGAGTGTAAGACGCCGGCAGGTTTTCGCCTCCTAGACCTCTGATCCAACCTCTGATCTCTTCGAGGCCGTCATCTGCATTCGTTGGTCATGCCCGACAACAAACGTGTTGGCCGTGGGTTGAGTCTCTGTCGAGATCGAAGGTCTTTCGTTGCACGAGGGAATTATTTATCGGCGTGTTGAAAATGATCAACGAGAAAAACAAGTTGCGGCACGTGCTGCCCCGAGCAAAACAAAAACAAGTTCCTGGTAAGAAGCATCATGCAGGCGTTCCTTTGTTCTCACAGTGGCGGTACGAGCATATATTCAGCTGTTTCTTAAAGGCCATATTATTTGTGGAGGACCGGTTTTGGGGTAGGTTCGTAGATTGATCGTCACACATGCAAGACTGTGTGAAATGCTTCGGTTTGTTCCAACTATCCGAGAATGTTCTTATCTATCGGCATCAGCAATAGTCGCATCGTCACGATACCGATACGCTGAAGGTATGCCGAAGTAAGAGCCTCAACGATTTGCTCGGGCTGACACTCTCGAACTCCCTTGCCGACAAAGCAAGGGAAGCTCTCTCCTCGCCCCAGGCGTAATAACGAAATCTGCAACCTCTTGTAGCGGGCCAAAACTACCATGTCGCGGGTCTCCACGGACCTAGCAACCTGCCTAAATAGTTGTGATCGTACTAAACTCTGAAACATCGTGTATCCATTGTCGTCGGTCTTTTATATATCTGGTGTTTCATACTTTACTGGATTGGTCGTTAGATATTCCAGGGATTTTGGATCTCAGAACTGCTTTCTGGTCATTTATACCAGTTGAACATGGCTGTATTGTAATAAAACTCTTTACACTCGTCACGATACATCATGTTGTTTTTAGATTGCTTTCTGCGGTACTTTTCTGTTTTTCTAGTTTTTTATATTTATTTTTGACGACACCAACCAGTTTGCCCCGGAGGGTCAAAACTGGGGCCAAAACAAAATGGATTTTAGAAAGAAAACGTTAAAAATCATCATGTTCTCAGAACTCAAAACATAGACGAACAGTGAAACGACGACTCTGGAGAAACACACTATACTACTACTGATCCATGGTACAACAAAGGTGCACCCTTTGTTTTTCTTAAGCTCTTCACTTTAGGAGCTCCATATCACACCCGAAAGCTGGTTTTGAGTAAACTCGAAGGGCAGCCAGATGAGCAAACCCTTGGGCTAGGCATTCAAAACAACCATATTTATTGCTAAACAAGAATGACATTCCGACGAGTTTGGGTTAAGGAGCTACGATTGCCACAAACAAAAAGGCCAAAAAGTGCAACCTCTATCGTAGCACGCGTCTGACTCCAAAAGGATCTCTGAAAATTCCAGGGAGTATCCTGACGAGAGTACCGGTATTTTCGCCAGTCCCGTCGAGTAAAGGGTCTTTTCCCGGCAAACAAACTCGGTTCTCAAAGCCCAGAAATAGTTTCCCATACGAGTTGGTCTTATATATTTCGAAGTATTGCATTTTCCATCAGGGCTCGGTTTACGTAAAACATTCGGAACCCCGGTATGGGGACAAGCAAGCTGTATCCCCCTTTCCGTTGTTACATACCAGGTAGGTTTTACTATATAACGCCAAATCTCTGACCCCACCCGGATCCCACAGGCGTACGTACTCGCCTAGGCTGAGCCTCTATAGCTCCGTTTCTTCAATTTGGTTCGGCTCCAAGAACAAAACAGAATGCGCTTTAAAAAAACAAGAGATCTTTGAACAGTCCTAAATACCCGTTTTATCGAGAAAACAAAATGAATTCAGTTCAACTTTTTCCATTGAATTTAATTGAGTTTTTTTAGGATGGTTGGAAGAAAACGTGTTTGGGGTCTTATCGGGGAACGGCACATGAATTCTTCAACAAAAAATAGTCGGAAGAACGCACAACGCCACACAACGCCCAGCCTACAAACACCAGCGAGCCTTAGACGAGAGTGACAACTTGCGTCGTCACGTGCGCGCCGCCGCCAGCCTGTTATAATTTTTGAGGCGCAGGCTAGGAAGCTATCACTCTCAGGGTCTCTGGGGTGGGCGGAGGGAGTCCCAAAACGCCACGCGCTAAGCAGAAACGGCGTTTGCAGCTATCGAAGACTTGGGCGCATCCTCTGTTTTTTTGCTCGATTGCTAAGTTCTCGTGAGGGTTGGCCGATCGAGCCGGCTGAAAATTTGAGGTTGCGGCCGCCATGAGTTTTTTTGAGGCGCCACCGCCGGGATACGATGTGCTATGATATATGGGCGTGGGCGAGGCTATTGCTCCTGTCATATTTCGTTGAGGTTCGTGTTTTATCGCCTCGGTGGTGGTCGTCGACAAAGCCGAAACAGCCCACGGACTGCCTCGGGGACGTTGGCCCAGTGTGAACATGCTATGTCAAGTTGGATCAACTCCTCAAATTGATTTCGATTCAATTCAATTTTCCCCAAAAGAAGTCCAAGAGAAGACTTCTTCGATATTTCAACTGAATCGAATTTTCCTCTCTCCAAAATGAAAATTCCTTCTTGGCGAATACTTTTTTTACCAATCAGAACCAAAGTGATTTCAATTCAATTGAAAAAGTTGAATTCGATTCATTTTGTTCCCCTTTAAAACGGGCTCTAATTTCGGCTCATTTCGGCTAAAAAACAAACAACGTCTCCAAAAACAAATACGGTCCACTCCCAAAAACGTTTTGTCGGGTAATTCGGCTCGAACTCTGAAACATCGGCTCGCTCACAAGGAAACTCGACTCCCTCACCCGGAAAAGAGCATCGGGAGGAAGATATTGTCGCATTTTTTTTCTTTAGGAATTATTTGTTTGTTTGTCTATTTAGTCATCGCTCGTGCTGTTGGAGTCACCACCTATCAGGGTTTCCATCTCATTTGTGGTCGTTATCATTTACGAGGTGAATACAATTGGGGGTATTTATTAAACAACGAGTAAATATCGCCTCCGTCCCCGAAATATCAGCTCAAAAACAACAAAAAACATGCTCTTTGCAAAAACCACTCAAAACTCAGCTCCGAAAACCGAAAATCGATTTTGTTCGACCTTTTCGGCGAAAGCCTATACTCAACCTAGAGACTGTATAAAGCACGGCATGCAAGCACAGGTCACCCGGCAGAGTTTGAGTTAGGGATAGGGTTCGAGTAGGGGATAGGGTTTAGCGATATATCAGGGGGTTTAGTGAGGTAGACCGTAAAATTTGTACATTAAACCTATGGGGGTACAAATTGCGTGTCCCCGTTTGTGGGTACATGCTCGCTTCGCCCGATTTTTTTGTTTATGTATATATGATTATTCTAGTCTTCTTTCGAAACGGCATACTGCGTCAGCAGTTTGAGCTGTTTTTGCAAGTTAGGGGTAGAACATTGTGTAGAGCATGAATAGGAAAATACGACAAATTGTCCCTCCTCTGCACACTACTGCTGATAACCTATCCGTTTGCGTGGTTTGACCGTGTCGTTACAATATCGCGTGCCTCGTGGGTGGGAAATATGTTTATGCCTTAAGTTAGTTGGAATGGTTTAAATAACCCCCCGCCGCCCCTCACAATACCGGTACACACGTACTAACATGATGGCCTCCTACAAGAAATCATTTGACTACTCCTGCGGTTTGAAGATTGATTCACACAACCTGCGGTACGGCCACAGCTCCGCTCGTGGCACTCTTTTAGCTCCTTGTCGCCCATTGTGGTCTGTCTACGTATGTGTACGGCGTGTGGTGCGGCTAAATTATTATCACAACTGTGGCGTGAGACGATGAGGGGGGGGGGCGGGTGGTGCTTGAAATCGCAATTTCGTCTCCTTAGACACATCAATGCATCTATTCACACTAAGTCAAGATATTGCCATGCACATTTATATTCCCACTCCACCACGGACAATGGTATCGTTAAAAATTTTTTGGCATGCCGTTTTGGCACGATTTGTTTGGTTGTGTTTGTGAATTGCTCGCAAGTCCGTGTTTTCTTTTTTTTCAAACTTCGCATTGTTTTCGATTTAACATTTGGCCGCTACGAGGCATTCGGATTTGAATCGACCGTTCTTTAGCTTGCCGATATTGCGATCCCTTTCATTTTCGATTGTGTGATGTCTGCGGCCCAGTTTAGGTTAGACCCCACATTTTACTCGTGCTGTTAGTGATCACTCGTTTATTTGCTAGATAGTAGATTGTGGTTAACCGAAAGCAGATCCATCGACGATTTCAGCGATTCCCTGCAGCTACGTTGCTCGTGGCGAATACACCCTAACCCTAGTTGTAAATGACATAAAATATTGTCGCTGCAGCTTTCACAGACCCACATACCGGCAACTAATCTTAATCCTGAACCTAACGACCTTAAACCCAGCTCCAACTCGAACCCGAAATGCATTGCCTGATATCTGGGGAGGTCATCCAAGTGTCCCCGTAACGGTGTTTTACATGTCAGGTCTACTATGAACATTAATTTAGGGGCCGTCGTGTCGTAAACTGCCGTCCGCTGTTCAGTTTCGTTGCTTGCGGGTCGTAGCTTCGTTCGCGGCCCTCGTGAGGGCCGCGAACGAAGCGCCCTTGGAAACGTTCCAATTACTGTGCTTAGTGATAGAGATTATTCTTCCTCGTATATCACAAATGGAATTTTGACAAACCGATGCACATCTCCACATCCCCACACAACGGAGAGGCCCCGATAGGTCACAGAAACATATACGCGGCCGTCGCCGATCCAGACTTCCGTTCTTTCATACAAGCGCATTGGCAGTAGACGGCGATACAGTTTGGCCTATGCCGTAGACCCTGTAGCTTGCGGTGCTCTACATCTTTTCTCGTACGAGGTGTTCTGTTCCACACGCTGTTCAATATCAATACCGCTTAAAAAATCGGTCGACACTCTAGCTATAAAGATACAGTATGATCCGGTGATTGTAGAAGTTCTACGGTGCTACCTTGTAAATGCTCACCGTGCTTGAAAACGTCATAGCATGCCTGAACGCTTGCCTGTGCTTGCCAGGGTCCCACCAATCCCTAATATATTTTCCTCAAGGGCTTCGCCCTTTCAGCATTAAATTTGAAATCAAAGCTTGTAAACCACCTTAGTTCGAAAACGCGTTGCCCATCGTACGAGAGAGATTTTTGGGTCTATTACTCTGTCCGTAAATACAACTATATTTCGATTTATATTTCAGATCAATTTTTTTTTATATTTCTGGACTGAGCGCTATAGAAAGTGCGCTGCCCCTGTTTTGTGATGTTCGTGTGCACGACCGTACACATTGGCCGTGTAGCGCGTAGTAACATTATTTTGTTTACGCTCTACGAACAACTGTTACAACGAACGTTTCGACCCTAGAGTTGTAGTCGGGGCGAATGCTATACTATAATAGACGAATCACTTAGGCAGCGTGTTTCCTAGCAAAATATGAGCCGATAAGGCACTTCGGTAACGTTAGTACTGGTGTCTTTGTCGTGACCCACGCGTTCGAAGCATACGACCACCTAGCCATATTCCTTAGTTGTGACTACAGTGTTCGCAGTTTCTGTGCTCGAGTTTCACAATTGACTGTGCAGAAGGTGTCTTGGACATCACGCTTGTATGTTTGTATGTATGTACGGTATGTATGTATGTATGTATGTATGTATGTATGTATGTATGTATGTATGTATGTATGTATGTATGTATGTATGTATGTATGTACAGCTCTCGCAATCAGTGAAAACCACGCATGTCACACATCCACAGCAGCAGCAGCAGCAGAAGCAACAGCAGCAGCAGCAGCAGCAGCAGTACACCGCACACAGGGAGACTATTTGAAAAATGGAAGCCTGAAACGCACCCACCCCGCAACGAAGAGAGCAGCCTTTCTTGCTTGCCATATGGCAAAAAAACGGCCTCATTGTTACCAGTACTCGCCCTACACTACCACCACACACAGCAGTGTACACTGCCACTACTATCAATACTATTCAAGAGGCGGGGGTTGTTTTTGTTGTTGTTGTTGTTGTTGTTGTTGTGGTCCACTTTGTCCACTAGCCCACGCACCAACCGACGCACCCAGAAACGATAAGTATTGCTGCCGTTGTATTGTGTCATGATGTGCAACGGCGTTGGTTTCAAAGCTAGCTGGGTATGATAGCTTACCACTTACTTATTCGAGAAAATGGTTGACACACCCTGTGTAGGAGACACATATAACCGTTAATATTAATAACACTTAACCCTAACCCTAAACCTAAGCCAATCAGACGCAATCAACCATTGGTTAGCGTTCAACCCTTTGTCTCGTAAACAGCGTGTGTGTGACAACCATTTTCTCGAATAAGTCGTAAGCTCTACTGGAGGCTGAAGGCGGTCGACTACTATCTCTAACACTCCAGGGAATTTCTTATGGTTGGATCTGCCAGGGTTCAGACGGATCTGGAATCTACAGAGAGAGAGTTAGATACCTACCAGGTATTTAGTAGGCGCGGGAGAGGGGAGAGCATCGTACCGGCATATATATGTATGACATCTGTCCGTTTAATACGTCATCCGCGAAGAATCGTGTTCAATGGGTATATACTGGTCACACACACGCACGACACGCACAGGAGATGTATGTACGACGTAACGACAGACCATTTGGCCGTACGCGTCACCACGAGGAAACTATCTAGCAATTGGTCTACTGTATATCCCCTCGCAGAGACACGTATATTATGCAAATAGCTTGTGCGAAACATGTTCAATCTAGAGCTCTGACACGCACCGACCCTACAATATATCATCTATCTGTAGGGCTGGGCACTGGCACAGTATATACTGCAGTAGTAATCTACTGATTGATCCGGCCGGTATATTCGCCAGTAGTTTTTACATTACGAACGTCCAAGAAACACGCCATATATTAGTACGGAAACCCTCCAAATAAATGCGTTTCGGGAGGAGAGAGGAACGTTATACTCGGCCAGTATACTGCTGCAATCGAGTACACTGATTGTTTTTTCTGACGGTATAATCGCTACTGGCTGAGCCAGCCAGTGCCAAGCCCTATATCTATCTGCCTGTCCAGAAGGATGCGCAAATTGGTCTGAAAGAATCTGGCCTGCGCGACTTGTACGCAATAGTGTTTGCAACAACTCGCAGGCACAGCAAACCAACCGAAGAAAATAACCGACAGACATCGATCACAGCGTTGGGCAAGAAGATATACTACTGCTACTCTCTCGTATACGAACATTCTATATCTCTTTCCGCAGGAGGAGAGCCAAGAAGCCTGCGCCGTCGCAGCTGCATGCGCGTCGTCTCCTACTACTAATATTTTGTTACTCTCAACGACCTTGCTCGCAGCTGCTGGTTATTATTATTGTGATAATCTTCTCGTGTTCTCGCTAATGGCGCACGATGACTGCTTGAGAGAGAGATCACGCATCACCAAGATCCTAATCAAGACGAAAGAACTCCCCGTCGAAGTGTTCCACCACACCACCAGGAGGATGGAGCATCCTATTCTTCATTGTGTGTGTGGGATGCGTGATGTGTGATGTGTGATGGATTATCATCAGGAGAGCGGGTACAGTTCCAGGATTTTTCTGAGGCTACTCAATTGAGGAGCTCCCTACATTACAGTAGTATTACTAGTACGGGGGACCATATTTAATAGGACCTACTGTAGACACAATAGGACCTACTGTAGACACCAACACCTATATATTTCCCTACTTTTGCTAACAGTATTAGGTCCATAGTTAATAGGACCTACTGACTGTGGACACAATAAGACCTACTGTAGTAGATGTTAAGGTATTAGTCTGTTGGACTACTGGTAAAAGGTTAACCAATCACCTAGCCAAACTAAGCCTTATAACACTCTCCCCCCCTAGAACAGCGGGGTATACAGGTCGGCCGGATATACGGGCGG
>JAYJME010005428.1:0-10109 GCA_036873775.1 Costaria costata
AGAGGAAAAGTAGACTAAAAATATCGATCGACATCTGCTACCAGAGTTATTGCCTTCTAAACTCGATTTCCACCACAGTTTGATTTGTAGGCCTCTCCGAGAGATGCTCTGAAAGCTCACCCTGTGCGATCATGACAGGCCTCTATCCCACTGTGCTTGCCTCGCTCGCGTGCGGCGCGTCCGCTTTCTTCGCTCCAGCGGCCATGGCGCCTTTCACCGCCAGTACGGCTCTGCGACGAACCTCTTCGGGCGTCGTTGCGGCGGGCTATAAAAGGTTGATGCACGGTGGAGCAACAGGTCCTCGTATGGCGTCGGAGCAGCATTTTGACTATCTGGTCATTGGTGGTGGAAGCGGGGGGGTGGCAAGCGCACGCCGAGCAGCCACCTACAATGCGAAGGTGCAGTAGGTGGTGGATTATCCTCCGTGTTCGGTCTGCCCACGTGTAGCTATGTGCCAGGACACATGAAAACGTACACGAGTTTCAGGTCAGTTTCGGAGCGTGTTCGCCGTTGCTGTCCGTACAACAAACAGCGACTCCACGGTCGCCCTTCACCACGACGTGCTGCCAACGTTTGACTTTGCCTTTGCTGCGACAGGTGGCGGTGGTGGAAGCTAGTGCGATGGGTGGAACCTGCGTGAACGTCGGTTGCGTCCCTAAGAAGGTGATGCTTGAGGACTGCTGTGCGAAGTGTCGATGCCAAAATGTTACCAAAATACCCTGATGCGACACGTTTGACGACACACAAGACACAAGTGCGTGTTCGTCGTACATACTATTAATACCTGGTATTAGTAAACAGGGTGTGAGATTGATTCAGGTATTATACGAGTACTCGTATACCAGCAGTGCACTCTTTCTCTTTGTACCGATGTACCGATACACCAGGTACGACAGCAGTATATACCAACAGAATACTCGTACCCAGGTCAGTTTGGAGACTTCAGGTCCAAATGGGATCAGGTCGAGGTGGAAAGGAACTTTTGTAGACACGAGCCTGTCAGAGAATTCACAGGTGGACACACTGGTTTTGGTTACTACTTAACTATAAATACTACTCTGTACGACTCTTAGCAGGGATCGCTCAGTCAGCGCTGACTGGTCAGATTAGAGGAATCTTCCAATAATCTTCCTTCCCCTTTTTTTCCACCTGGGAAAAGTGAGCGCCGAGAATCTCTAAAAAACTATAAAAACTCCTCTATTCTGACCAAGTAGCGCGTGGCGAGGGGTGTGCCCCGGAGATCAATGCCGAGAATAATGAGTCAAACTCACGAAGTACACGATGTTGTTGGTTAGAAGGGATAACCTATTTATACAATGTTATCCCTTTTACCCAACTACTTTTACCGACTGTGCTCCCACTTGGCACCATGATCCCACGCCGACCTGATTCTACCCGGACCTGAGCCCTCCAAACTGACGCTGGGCATATACTCGTAATTACCCGCCTGCAGTGCCCACCAAAGGCACCCTGATCCCGCCCGACGTAATCGACCAAGACCGGGGTGGGGTTTCCACCAGAACGGCCACAGCAAAAACGGGAACAACACTCAAACTAGTATATTATTGTCTGACCTGTGGCAGGCTCGTGTCTTGAAATAGTTGCGCCTGTCGAGGTGGGATCAGGGTGCCACGCGGGAGCAGGGTACAAGTTACAGCGGTACTTCGTGCTTCGTCTGTGTGTACAAGGCGCCCGCTACGCTCGCGCAAGGAATAATGCAACGGGGTAGAAGAGACCCATGATTTGGTGCAACTGTTAATAGCGACTTGAAAATGCCAAGAGCTTCATGGTGCAGGGAGAAAATAGTGGTGGATTCGACAAACAACCCGGACGCCGCATGCATGTACGCGTCCATATACCTGGTACACTTATTTTGATATGTAGCATACGAAAAGAGAAAGCACAGCACGGCACAGCACGGCACAGCACGGCACAACACCATAGGGCTGAACACGGCACCGCACGACGCTGCGCTGCTGCGCTGAGCTTAGCTTAGCTGGGTGTGTTTTTTTTTTGTCATTCTATGTAGGTGGAAACCATGGGGAGTTTTTGTGGGGGGGGGACTTGCTGTTTGTGCAGCAAGTTTTTTGGCTGTCGTACATTTACGTTTTGTCGTGTCATAGTGGTCTTCGTTTCTGTTTCTTCGTTTTTCTTGTGGTTAGAATGTCTTCGCATAACTTTTTTCTTATCAAGGATCTCCGTCGGAAAGATAGTCATATTTGAAGACTTTTCGCTATGCGCATAATTGAATTCAAATTTGATCGTCTTTCGAGATCTTCCTGGTTGGGTTGGCGACACTTTGGTGTGCATCTGTTCGTTGCTTGCTACTGTGCTGTTGCTGCTCTGCCGTTGCTTCAATCGATTGTGGACGACAGCACAGCAGCGGTGCCTCATTCTAGAGAAGGTACACGGACCGCGGCAAACCCTCAACTGCTCTGAAAGTCTAGCTGCTCCCGATGGCAGCTACGATTGCTCCTTGGCTGATCGGATAGCGGTGCATGGGTGTCACGACTAGAGGTTGAACCCTCCGGGTACCCGCCGCGAACGGGTACCCGCCATATTTTGGACCTCGAACCCTACCCTACCCGCCGGGTATTGCCTTTTTGTCGATCGGGTACCCGGGTACCTGCAGTTGCGCCGGGTACCCGCGTACCCGGCAACATTGACATTTTGACTTTTTTCCTTGTTTCAGTGGCACGAAGAGTGGAGATAGAGTGGAGAATAATGCAAACCACTGTTCGATACCATACTCATAGCAACAAAGAGTTTATTCCTTCCGTTCGATACCCAAGCGAGCTGATCCTGCATTCTAGTGTACGAAACCCTTGCATACGCATATCACTACGAGTAGGGGCTCGTACCTGGGACAATAATTATGATCGTACGCGTATGACTGAACATTTTGTTCCTGGGACTACTGCTGTACGTATATTATATTACAGTAGCGCGGCACGACAGGAAGAAACGAGAGGGTGCACTTGGGCACTATAGCAGTTAATCCTGCACAACTGAACTGCACATCAACACATCGACTGTACTCGAAATAATCAAAAAAAGAACGGGTGGACGAACAAAAAAAAGAGCGAAAACGAGATAGAACCATGGACCACAATAATAAACAGCAGTATATAGCGGGTGATCGCAAAAATGCGGTCACTCACACGTTTGCCTCTGAGCTCAGCAGGAGCCCGGGCACTCGCAGAAGCACACATACATGATAGGTAGCAGAAGACAGATTTATATTATATGCGCCATAGTCGGTGGTGTCCCCAAGTCTCTACGAGCATGTTGGGTTGCGTAACCTACGGCTGCAAGCGAAAGGGATACAGCTGCTGCTACTACTGCTATTACTACTACTACTACTACTACTACTACTACTACTACTACCAACTTACTACTGATACTCTTTCTTAGTCTACCACTACCCCTACAACTATTGTCAAAACTACTATACTACTGCCACTACTACTACTGCGACTACTATTGATACTACACTAATGGTTTGTGTTCATTTTCCCAACCCTTGGCGTGGTACGGAACAACCGTAGGAAACGTGCGTAGGTTTATAGCGCGTATTAGATCTTGGCCGGACTAATGTTTTTTTACTGCCAAAGGCCGTCCTTTAGTGGTGGTGTTTGCTAGCTGGCTCTGCAAGAGGGAACCAAAAACATAGGACGGACAAGGCCTCGGAGCCTTGTCAAGGTGAGACTATTCGCCCTGTGGCTGTAATGCTGTATGGGCCACAGCGAAGGACGGAGTATCCCTAACCACTACTATTAATAGTAGTATTGGGTGGCATACCACGAGTCAACCATACCGTGATGCCACGTTTTCGCCTATAAATAACGGACAGTATCTCTGCTGAGTATTGTCTAGCGTGACCGCGGTGCCCACACCACCACTGCCCCAGACATTTTGGTAGGGGTAAACAATGAGTGCCAGTGGTGATGGTGAGTTAGCCGCTGCATGATGAGGCGTGGCGGCGGTGCGTCAATCAACAATAGTGCAATTTACCACTAGACTGTACTATAATACCTAAGAGTGCCCCCACCTCTGTTAAGAACCCCACCTCTGTTAAGAATGAGGGCACCACAGTTAACAACACCAGATAAGCTGAGCGTCACGAAGAAACATAAGAACTTCCGATATGTGGACTGTTAATAGATTCAGGATGGGTCGGCCGTCCAGTTTGACCTGTGTTGTGTCCGGTGTCACCTGTGTTCGTCCTAGTTTCGCCGTCTATTATGACGTTTGCCTTAACAGAAGAGGTCAGCTGGTTGACAGTCCCGGCATCGGTGCGGCCGCCTGTCTATATTTCAGTTGCGAAAAATGGTTCGATCGAGCCATTTATAGGTACACTTGAAGTCAAAAATAGGTGAAGCGCAAGTTCAGTAGCTGACAATAGGTGTACCTACGCATTTTGAGCCATTCCTAGATACGATGCGGCGTAGGCCAATCACGGGCGGGTGCAGGAACCCCTTTCCGGAGTGCAATACCCAGTGTACCTATAAATGGCTCAAAGGGCCTAGGTATACCTATTTTTGTTTTTTTCCCTTTTTACAGATATTGAAGAAAGCAAAGATATTCAGAAATTTTTGAAAAAATAAAGAAATCAAAAACGATTTATCGAAGCTCGAATCAGAATCGAAAAAGAGTAAATACTAATCGAGATAATCGAGAAAAGCGAAAAAATACGACGAAAGGAAAGAACAAGCGAAAACGAAAAAAAAAGTAATGAAAGAAGCCAAGAAAACCTGCAAGGTTGCCAAATGCTGTTCGGCAATTAAGGGCTGATGATGGCTGAGAGGTGGGAGGATATGCCGAAGGAGAGGGCCCAGGGGGGGGGCTTACTTTTCACAAGGTTTGTGTTGTGTGTTGACGAATGAAACCTCCCTAAAACAACGGTATTTGACTAATGGATGAGTATCTCCGAGTTAGTGGTAAGCTTTTAAGGTAAGCTCTCGTACTGACATCGTATACCAGTTGTTTAATCGTTTATACCACCGACACGAGTGCGAACTCGGATTGAAGGAATGGAGGAGTGGTTTCTGTCTGTGGCGGCGTTTCTACTCCTTGGCGTCGTCTTGGCATTGTTTACTTTTTTAGGTCTGACAGTGATCCGCAACAGACAGCCATAAAGTTATCGGTAGACGCTTGTAGACGATACCTCCTTGTGCTGTGCCTGCAGAAGGCTCAAAGGCTCACACACGCCATGTGTCGTACAGCAGACAGCAAGCAGCAGTGCAGCAACGATACTCCAGAGGGAATAGGGGACGGTATAGTACTCCAATGCGTTTTTTTTAAAGTTTTCCTCTTTGACTGCTGTTGTTGCTGTAGGTCATGTGGAACAGTGCTCACGTGATGGACATGGTGAACGAGGCAAAACACTTCGGGATCGAGACGTCCGGTGGCAAGCTGGACTGGCAGTTTCTGAAGGAAGCTCGTGACACCTACATCACGCGCCTGAACGGCATCTACGAGCGCAACCTTGGCAACTCTGGGGTGCAGATCATCCAGGGCGTGAGTGCACCCGCTTTCGGGATTTCTTGTTTCTCGTGGTGAAAGTAAGAACGAGTAAAAGAAAATGGCGTCATCAAGGTTGACGTGTTGGCATGAAACAAAAACGGGTTGGTTGATTGCATGAGCTACAGTAGTACCTCGTATATTACAGAGTATCGTACTGCCGTACTAAATTTCCGTGGTGCGCTCGTGACGATGCAGTATGGCTCCTTCGTCGGGCCTAAGACGGTCCAAGTGGACGGAGTGGACTACACAGCCGATCACATCCTTGTGGCGGTTGGAGGGAAACCCACGGTGCCTCAAATGGAAGGGGCAGAGCACTGCATCAACAGCAACGGATTCTTCATGCTAGAGGTGCGCTGCCGTTACACGCGCGGCGGGTCTACAAGTCTATACGTAGCCTATTCACTCCTCATGTCATTCTTGCACCTTTTTTTGTCGTTTGTGTCTACATGCAGTAAGGTGAGGATGTGTATCAATCGCTTGACCCATACCGGGTTATTCTCGAAGGGCGCACTCAGCCCACGCATGTTGTCCTCTTGCTGCGTACACTATTAGTGGTTAGACTCGCGACAAATGCGGTTGTTAAAAACATTCAACAGCATGAAGGCGTTGAATATCGAAATTGTACACCAATGGCTGCATGTATCCATGCTTTTGTTTGTGCGCGTTGACGCCATCCAAATCGCGAGGAAACATATACCAGGTATGTCACAATAGTGAAAGTGTTCACTCCCCTACTCCCCTGCTTGTTGATCCGTGTCTGGTACCTTTCATCGTGTAACCCAAGAACAGGCGAATATAAAAAGCTTCTCGTTTAATCCTGCGCACGTGTCTCTTTTCCGCGTGTCTTGCTTTTGTAACCTTGTTCTACCCGTACGTTTTCGTTGCACTCCCACGTATCATTACGTATGGAACATTACTGGGCCTGGCCGTATGATGTTCAGGAGCAACCGAAGAAAGTAGCGGTCATCGGCGCGGGGTACATCGCTGTGGAGCTTGCCGGAGTGTTCCAGTCATTGGGGACGGACACAACGCTGTTGGTCCGACGTGACACCCCGCTCCGCTCGTTCGACTCGCTTTTGGTGGAAACCCTCATGTCGGAAATGGACAAGTCCGGATTGACTTTGAAGCCCCAGGCCACGACGAAGGTGAACGACAATCCATTGTTAGACTTTGCCGACGTAATTGTTGGTAACGCTGGCGGTGAGTGTTGGGCATTTGTGTGCAAGCGGTAGGAGCAAGGACGCGTGCTGAAAAAGTGAATTCGCCTCTATCCTTAGTCGTACTGCTGTAGCCACGACTGTTGTAGCTGATGTTTACGGTGTGTTGTCCACCAACCGATGTGGCATGGTGGGGTGTAATTGATTAATTGGACGCACGTTACAGCATGGGGTGTGTATACTGACGTTAGCCGGGGGTATAAGATACAACCGACGCCTTGGCTTCGTTGGGGTGGAGAAAACACCAAAGTGCTGTTTCTACTACTGTGTGCATCACTTCGGCTACCTGCGGTATTTTGTTTTTTTTCCTTTTCAGAATCGTTTTATGATATCGTAGGGTATTTTAATTAATCTGCATTGCTGCACTGTTTAGATTGATCCGGTCTACAGCACGACCGGTAGATCAACACCAACGTTTTTGATGAGCTTGTCTCTCGTTTGGCGTCGCTTTGGTGTTGTGTTGTCCTGTGTGTTGCGATTTGGACTTGCCAGTCCGTGACGAAGGAGGCTGACGGCACGCTAACGCTTACGCTGGAGAAGGGGGAAAAGATGGAAGGCTTTGACCAGGTTCTCGTAGCGACTGGCCGCGAACCCATCCTGGACAAACTGGGGTTGGAAAGCGCAGGGGTGGCGACTGACCGAGGATACATCACGGTGAGGGATCCCCTGTCGATGCGGGCAGGGAGCGATGCATAAGCTCGTGCGACTTTCATTCATTGGGGCGGGAAGGCGGCTTGGTTTTCGTACCTCAGTGGTTTTGGTACCTCAGTTACCACCTTATTTCTTCGATAAAACTGAATTTGCAGTCTTGCCAATCCCCGGTGGGTGAATCAAGCGCCGAGATTCTCCCATTCCCATGAAATGTTCCTTGAAGCTTTCAAGTGCGGGCGTTTTAAGTCGTGTCACGTATCGGCGTTTCTTTTTTTGTCGTTGGCGCAGGTGGACGACTACCAGAACACGAACGTAGACGGCGTGTACGCGGTGGGAGACGCGTGCGACAAGAAGGTGGGGGTGGTTGATGTATTGTATTTTTGTTCATTTTTCCATGCAGCTTCTGCTTGCGCCCCTCCGAAGTGTGCGCACTGCCTGTCAAGCAACTGAGTACAGGTTGCACATGTCCAGGATTGCTCCCTCTGCTGGAGGTCACCGGGTTTCATGTTTATTCTCCCGCTCGGGAGGAGACACCGTATGCACTTTGCCTCCCGGTCCCTCCAGTTCGTTCCAACCAACTGCTTATCATACACGGACGATTTTGGTTTATTCCAACTCCTCCCAGCCAACTCCTTCTTACCGGTATATTCCTGGTTCGGACAATTTTGGTTGACTCCAAGTCGCTCCGATTAACTGTTTATCATACACACGGGCGATTCTGGTTTATTCCAACTCCTCCCGACCGATTGCTTTTCATACACGAACGATTTTGGTTTGTTTGTTCCAACTCCTCCCGACCAGCTGCCTATCAATCACGGACGATTTTGGTTGATCTATGCCCTTATCATCCACAGGTGGAGCTGACCCCTATGGCGATCGCGGCAGGTCGACGGCTGTCGGACCGCTTGTTCGGTGGGGCGAAGGACGCCAAGGCAGACTACACCAACGTCCCGGTTAGTTCAAGTTTGGTTCGAGCTTTGATAGCTTGCGTTTTTTTTTGTACGTCGTGTTTTCACCGAGGTGGTCGATCGCTGGTTAGAGGCCTGCCGTATGCTTCCGTCGTCGAAGCGCGACTGGTCGCTTGTTGGTGGAAATATACCTATCGAACGCTGACTGCCGTCCTTCATCACGCATCACGCCACACAGTGAAGCACGTTGCCGCCGCTACGGCTGGTACTGGTACTGTTGGTGCTGTCGCCTGTGCGTTGGAACAATTTCGGAGGCATGCCGTGGCAGAAGGTGTTGAATTGTAACTGCTGAACTGTTGGGCCCAAAAATATCCGACTGGCCGGGCTTCTGAAGTGAGAAATTACCCTCAACATATTGCAATCGCATTTGTGGTTTTCCGTTTTTAGTCGTTACATGGCTAGACTAGCCAATGTTTGGTGGAGTTGTACATGGGGTGGCGTGTACATGTTTTCGGAAAGAGTCTCGTTTTGGGTGAGGTGCGTGGCTCCTCATGTTGAATAGGAGTATATAAGTAGGAACCTGACAAAATTCGGAACCATGTATATACTACCACGGCCTAAACTTCGATAAATCAAATGTGTGTTGTGTCGTGTCGTACCTCTCCGGTGGTTCTGGTCGTGTTGTCGCAGACGGTTGTTTTCTCACATCCACCGATCGGGACGATAGGCTTGACGGAGGCGGAAGCCATTGAGCAGCACGGGGCGGACAACATCAAGATCTACTCCAGCACGGTGCGCAACTGTTTTCGAATTTCACGACGTGTAATATTTTGACGCCCGCCTCTTGCAAGGTAACGCTGTTCACACACACCTCGCGTGCTCCGAGAATTATCTGTGACTGTCACACGTTGGATGCGCAAATGGTGCACGGGGAGAGGACACCTTGAGGTTTACCATATACCAGGTATACTTGAGTGTCACGCGCGCCGATATATTGCTACGCGGCAAATAATGTTTTCGGCAAATGAAAAATTCCAACCTAAACATTTGACCAATCAGAAAACTGCGGTCACGAAATGTCTTTCTCTCTCATTGGATGGTATGTATGTAGCACACTACTGCTGCGTCGCTCGCCTCTCGTGGTACTTAGTCACCCCCGCCACGCTGAAACTGGGATTTCTTGTAGGGGACCTGGATCTTCCAGAAAGAAGAAAGACGTACCAGTATACCAGTAGTCGAGTGGACGAGGAAGAAGACGTAGAGATACTTTGGTGTGCCCTTGTGGCAAAACAAGATAGGGCAGAACTCACATAATAGGTAGTAGGAGGATGTTAACTGTACGAGGAAGAATGGGATGTGTTGGAGATGAGGAAATTAGAAGAGTGTGACATGGCGCACTAGATAATAGGGACAAAACAATCGCTATCGTAGGAGCTAGATGGTGGCCAAAACAGGCGAAACATAAAGGGGACAAAATAAGCACTCCTTTTCTATGTAGTTAAGGGGAAAACGTATTGAGCGCCCAAATGTTGGAGGTGTCTCTACTAGGAGTAGGAACGGTGGTTCGTCTCGAAAGGGATGCGTGGTCAAATATGACTAAGACAAGCAACAGATGAGTACGCCCCCCCCTATAAATACATGCATGGGTTGGTGTCGGTTGGCAACGACGCTGTAAAACACGCCAGTCACTGCGTGAGCAGGACAACCAGGGAACCGTTTTTTTTTTTCTTGGCGGTCACCACGATGGTTATCGAGTTAGATCATATTGTGCGGGGTCCCGAACTCCGCACAAGGGGAATGATCGTAT
>JAYJME010005429.1:0-10109 GCA_036873775.1 Costaria costata
TCGAATCTCAACTTTACAAGCTGCGTGGGATACTTCGATCGCGCGTACTACGTGTTTGGTGTAATCTTATGTGGACGCATACAGTACTCGCACTCTAAATATATGTACACCATAACGTGCACTCCTCATGGTTGTGGTGCCACAACCCGCAACAAAAATATTTACAGCATGACACCCGCCGCATTTAGTCATGTCTATAATATATCAGTCATCCACCACATCACGCACGTTGCACGTTGTTTGTCGTTTAATCAAAATATGAATAAATTGCATACGCTGCCACGACCCACGGCGCTGATGTCTACTTATTTGATATTTGTGCTCGCAGAAAAACAATATATATTGTAGTGTATGTCCGGTATGTCTACATCCAGCATGCAGAACGCTATCTCAACAGGAACGGACGTTGCACGTTGTTTGGAGGTCCATTCAGGGGGTAATTGCATACCTGCCAACACCCAGGTGCTGATGCCCACGTAGTAGCTAAGACCGTGGAGAAAGCAAACACTGCTAGTCCTATATATATTGGAGTTGGGTTAAGAAACATGCACGTTGTACTTTGTTTCAAAGTTGTTTCAAGCGCACTCGTGCATCTATATATATATCAACATATACCAGGTATATTTGTACACAGTACTAAATTGCGCATCCTCACAACGCGCCCGACGGTAACGCGCACCATGTTTGGGGATCGTTTCAAGTATGTATTACAAGTTGTGAATGGCATACCTTGCCACCATGCACGGCGTGGATTATTATCACAAACGTGTGTTGGTCGAAGGGAAAATGAGATAAGAAATACGGGTATACGGGTATCATTTTAACGCGTTACCGTTTTCCGAAGCCTATATACTATTGTCTACTGTCCGATATGTCAACTAGTCGTAGGATGCGCAGAGTGTCTGACTCCTACATAGGCGGCCGCTCTCCGAGTAATTGCATTTAGCTACTGCGTTTGCAGTTATTGGGTAAAGCTGAGTCAGCCGCAGAAACCTTTTGATACATTCGCTGACCGCTTTTCCTATTTCTTCTTTACTCCTGTCGACAGGTACAGAGCATTTGTGTACCTCTAAATGAATCAAATTCCAGAGAAATACCTCCTTTTTGGCAATTGACCATCACAGCATCAGTTATGTGAGCTTGAGTCGACTACGGGCGACTAACACCGGAGAAGCCAACGCACAGCTACCACCGGGAGCTGCTCTTTGTACATTACATCATCAGTGGGCCCTGCTCTTTTCATTGCGAACAGACGAGTGTTGTCTGAGTTATTGATGGTTTAAAACTTTCAAACCTGCCTACACTTTACAACTTTTCATTTATTGGGTGATTTTTCCTCATGTGTTTGTTTTTTATCCCTCACACTAAACCCAAGTACTTGTCAACAAACCATAACTATCCCATAGGACTGCAGACACCCGCTTTAGCGACGTTTACAGACACCCCAAGCGTGAAACAAACCAAGAAAACGACACACAGGTCCCACCGATGCCTGCCCTTAATACCCCAGGCTATACGTCATATGATTATTGTGCTCTGCTCTTCCAGGCACGTCTTGTCAAAGGAGTACTTCGGTAGAAAACGGAGGGGCCTCGCCTGCCCTTGTGGGGCCTGCTGTGCTACCGTTGACTTCCATTGCGTACCTGGTACTAGTATCACCACTGTCACTGGGAAGCTCGATATTTCATTAGACATGGGACACGTACCACCAGAAAGCTCGTCAAATTCGGCATGCCGTCGGACACCACCACCAAACGCGGGACTTATCATTTAGGGGCTGCTATACTAGCCAATGTCCGTCCCGAAAAAAACGGTCTTGGGTTCGTGCATTTAGGTACGAACACGACGTCAACTTGTAAACACACAGCGTACGGGGATGACGGACGTCCTACGAGCTGACCAACAGAAGAAAGGGAGAGCATCAAAGAAGTGAACGCTCGGAGCACATTTTTGGGTGGAAATGATTCCGTACCCGCACACACCACGGACCCCCGACCCTCTGGGAAGAGGACGCACTTCAGCGAAACTTCGACGTATAGTGCGTTGCTCTCAAAGTTTCCTAAATCACTCTGTCTGGTTCCAACGTAAAGGGGGAAATGTATTGCATCTGTTGATTCGTCCCTGGTACAGTACAGTATATTTCACCCGAACAACTGGCTACTTCTGTAAACAATATTCTGCACGTTGTCGGTATAGCAATCAAACTATTGGATATAATCAAGAGATCTACCTTACGAGTTGATACTCGCAGTCGATACTCTGTAAGTCAACCACAAAGAGTTGTTTTGACTCCGGTTATACAGTGTTTGACATACTGCTGTTAATACCCCATTTCGGCGTAATTCTTCCGTCCCAGCGCAGGATCTTCAATTTCGAATAATATTCCACAGATATTCGACGGCAACACGGAATTTGGCTGCTCGTCAACGCTTAGCCTACGGCAGACATAGCCCGTTGAGTTGTGGACCATCAGGGAGACCGGCACACAAATTACCTTCGGCGCGTAGTGTTTTATACTTACCTTTGAACACATGGCACAAGCAGCTCGACAACCCGATATTTGTGATAGCTTCCACAATCACATATCACGAATATTGTAATACCGCCCTCCAGACAACCTTCCAGGGCTAGAGTGACCTCGCCGTCAGAATGTAAGGACTATCATGTATTGCGGTCGAAGCTGAATGATTATTTTACAAGTTACCCCACTTTCACCACAGCGCTTAACCAAGACATTACTACTATTGTGGTCGCTGTATCGCTAACGAAACACTTCACCAACGTTCACCACCGCGATCAGGGTACCCCCGAAGTCATTCCTCACTCCTCCTCTCCCAAACACATCCTAACCAACATCCCACTTCCAACTCCTACCAAAACCTCTATCGCCATGCGTTCTTTTGCTATCCTGGCCACCATCTACGCTGCCGCCGTCGGCACTGCCTCAGGTAAGGGCAATATAACAAACTAACTCGAAGTCACATTCTGGGTTGATATGGAGTGTAGTTTGTTGTTGTGATGACGCTGAGCGTGTTGTCGTTGGTGAAGGTCGGCAATTCTTCGTGGGGGTTTGTTTATCGTCGTTGGCACGGTCTGTTCAGCTGACTGAAAGTGTGTTTCAACGCTTCGACGGGGCTGTCAACCGTGTATGTGTATGCTGAACATCCGTAAGTTTTGTATTGTTTGATCCCTATGCTGGACATTCACACGTTTCATATTTTTCACACATAAACGGCCCATGTATCGTGCGTAGGCATTGCCAGCGGTGACAGAGCTCCCAGAAATGGTGAGTATATGAATAATCATAAATTGATCTCCATGATATCCCAACGATAGTGAACCCCAATTTTAAATATTTTCTTGTCGGTTTCGTTCGGACCCGAGCATTCTGTTTAAGAGCGGAAGAGTCAACGCTCCCCGTAAGATTGTACATCATATATAACTATTGACCGTCCTTAACCGAGCGCATTCCAGAGACATATTATAGTGTTGGGGTCATCCGGTGGGTTTGTGCGAAGTAATTCCAACATGACTCAACATGTATCTTCGCTTCCTACGTATTAAACAGCCTACACTGAGCATTTTAGAGCCGAATTCCGTGAATAGTCAATAGAAGCAGAACACACGGGACTGTTGACGATTGGGTGTGCACATCTGGTATGTGATACGCGTATGTAGCTGTGTGTTCATTAATGTACGGTATTGTAATTCACACGTATCATACGTTCTTGTAGGATGCATTCTGCGTGTTGTTTCGCTATGCATGCATAACCAACGATCTACACGTGCCCATGATTGCTCCGAATCCCAAATTGACACATTGCCTGATGGTAGCCGATTAGAAACGGTCATCCATGGCGGTTGTAAATCATTTTCCAATCAATAAGGATGAAACGTCCATTCTCCGCGTGGTCTAAAAACATGTTTAGGTTCATCGGGTTTAGGCCTATTCATAGTTACGAGAAATACGGGATAGGACACTACCCGCGGGCAGAGACTTGGTACTCACATAACCCCCAATTGTTGTAACACGTGTCTTGCCAAGAAGAATCATAAACAACTTCTTACTCAGTGGGTGAAGTCGACTAAATATCCACCGATGGTGATTTCTTTAAACGAGAGTTTCTGGAGTGATGACATACATATACGAAGACTCAATACTTGGTCATACGAAGACTCAATACTTGGTCGCTTATGAGAATCGACCCACTGCGTCAAGAGGGAACGAAAAATATCATATTATATCCCGTGTATGCCAACGAGTACAAACGGTGGTGATCATGTGTCGTACAAAATACAAAATCGGTGGTGATAATGTGTCCTACACAATACATAATCGCCCACTTAACCTACGTTCCCCCCACACACCGTCCGTCCCAAACTTCCCCCATCCCAGCCCTTGTCGAGGCGGGCGATAGAACTTGGGTCGACGTGGAGGCCAATGGGTACGACACGCGGACGTCTGGCAGGGGCTGCAGCCCGAGCGGCTGCGCACCCGACAACACCCGGGACGGCAGCCTCTCGGCCAACTCTCGCTGGTCTTGCCAGGGGGATATCCTCGACAGCTCTGATGAAGACAATGGTTGCTGCATCACGTACTACTTCGAAGAACCCCAGGACATCGTCCAGATGCGTATTGCCTTCCACAAGGGGAATGAGAACACCCGGACTCTGGACGTGTTCGACAATGGCAATCACCACAGCACGATCACGTCCAGCGGCAAAATTCTTAGATACCAGCGCTTCAGCATGAACACCGACGAAACCGAGGAGATCAAGATTTGCCTCGACGACCCTGCATGGAACACTGACGTCTGGCTGAGCATCACCGAGGTGCGTCGATTACGGTTGAAAACAGGTTTATTTCCTATTATCACGTGTACACAACTGGGCTCGCATGTGAACAGGCAGGCTAAATCACACTCCGCCAGCATTTCAAACTCAAAGCACGACACGTGTACTTTACAAGCATAATGTCATTTAGGTACGCCAATATATCCTGGTCCAAAACGTTCCTGGCTGGTATACATGTCTCCCTTCCGTATCCGCAATGAGTCCGCCACGCCAACACTCCTGAAACGGTATGGGGGCCGCGTTGAGGTCCTTTGCTTTCACCGGCTCGTGGCCATTCCGCCACGAGACTATCGTACGTCTTTGCAGTCGCCAGTGTTCACGCGTCTTGGGTTCGCATTGTTCACCCCTATATCAGATTTTTCCCTACGCCAGCACATATGTTTCAAGGGTATTTTTGCGGGATGTCACGAGGCACTCGTCAGACTGAGTAAATCGCCGTAGTGGACAAGCTAGCAGCTCCCCTTATTGTAGGAAATAAATTGTAATCTCTGGAGCGTGGAAATTGCTCTGCTGCAAAACCTCTGCGATGTTTGGCTCAGTCGAAGTCGTCTAACACTCTCGGCTGCGAGTTTGGGGCGTGTTCCAAAAAAAAACTGTGCTATAACCGAGTGCCTCTCGACAACATGTTCACAGACTGGAGAAACTTGGCGCTCACTACCAAGAATCAAATGCATCAACAAGCAAGCGCATCGTCCTCTACGCCCCGACCTCCCTCGTATTAGAGGCTGGCAGTTTCACTCACAACTTGGCAAGCGCTAAGTGTGCGGTTAGTAAGGAATTATTTGATTGGTCTGGTATTGGTTTCCTAGGACTTATAATCAGGGCTTGGGCGAGGACCGTGATTGATGCCTGCCGGAAAACCTATAAAACCTAGGAAGCACCCGTCCATGTAGCTGTACAATATGTGCCATGTACTATCCCCGCGCTTGTGTAACGCCACAGGAGACAGTAGTACGTTCTTGCTATTTCTACACTTTTACGGAGCCTACCACATACCACCGCGATGTAGCATGCGGTGATAAGTTCCTTCACATGCACGAAACGGTTTTAGGTGGCCTGGCGTTTTTTTATGTCATGGATAAAGTGATAAACAGTGCTACAACGTTGAGAACTGGGGGGGATATATACATATATATTGGATGGAAATCGATTGGGTGGTCTTGTCGTGCCGCAGGGCTTAGGTGAGGAAAGCACGCGAGCACACAGCGTACAATTGATCCTGTTTGCTGGCGATCTCACACCTGGTTGTAATAATTTGATCCCGGGGAAAATCAGCATGGCGTAGCCTATGCGTGTCTAACTATTTTAGAATGTATCTGCTGAAGGGAGTACCCACACCAAGTAACACATGTATTACAGATATTCGACCGAATTAGAGACAGAAAGGGTTCTTGGACGCGGACGGCGCATCGCGTCTATGTTGCCGTAGTGGCGCCCCCACGCGAAAGAACTGCGGTTGCCGAAAACTATATACCAGATGATGCTCAACTCGTTTACTCGCTAGAATGTTCAATATACGTCTCAAAGTTGGGGAAGGCAACTGCGCGAATGCACTCAGTCAGCATTGCCGGATATGATAATTCCAACCCACACAACATATTCTTCTGTTAATAGAGTCTGTTCACCGTGCGTAATAGTAGTCAACTCAGGTTAGCGACGGATTTACTTACAACAAATATTTGCGTCGTATTCTGCAACACCCCTCGTTACGTTGTTCAGGTCCAGTTCCTGGTCAACTAATGTTGCCATCTGCCAGGGCCCGGACACCGCCAAGGCGGAAACCAACCATCTTCCATCCGAATGAATATTTCGTTTCGTCCTGCCGCGCCCCGCACGCATAGAGTGTCGACCTCTGCGTGGACAGTGTTGTCCTAGTCCGAAATCGGATTTTTGAAGCTCTATTCCGTCAATAGGGTACGCACAGTAGGTGGCAGGAACCACAACGCTACTTTAGGACGGGCTTGCTGACTTGGTGCTTGATTGTATGGGTTTTGTGTTGGAGAACTGTTTCATGAATCGGTCTTCTGCTGTTTGTTTACAATTTACAATGAGGATGGCGATAGGTTTCGTCCGTATATTAGAGGCCTCGGATAACCATGACGGTGGCGTCGGGGTTGATAGCCCCACGGTTATGGGTTGAAGGTGGTATACCTGAGCATGGCCCACATTATCCGATAGTTACATGGATATCGTTATAGTATACCTGGGTACATCATGTCGAGACCTCGGTTGATTTCGCAAATTATGCGGTATGTACGAAAACGTGGAATTCCGTTCCCTATTTGTTTTCGAGGAATTGCATTTTCGCTGTGGCAACTAGTCCATCTGTGAGCGTGCATTGGTCGTCCCCCACCGCGCGTCATCGTCAAGAGAGGTGGAAACAGGGATATGTCGGGGTAGAAGTTCAGTCTCCAAAGGGATTTAGATATCAATCGAACGGGCTCGAAACATTTGTAACCAAAAAACACGAATATAGAGAGTTTGGCACAGAAGCCTTGTTCGTGGATATGTCATGTGTTTCACTCTATCCCTCGTCCACGGAAGGCTCGAGAATATCCACGACATGCAACTTATTCGTTTTTCACTAGTGATGCCATGAGATTGCTGCTCTGTGCGTCGAGTTGGGGGTTGTAGCAGTACTCTCCAGACCAGTTCCAGCACGAGAGCAAGGCCGCAGTTACCAGCCCACATGTCTCTTCACCGACAAGCGCCACATTGCCTCGGCCACGCGTGTGTGCTTCTTCAATACCGCTGTGATGATGATATCCACAGGAACTCGACATATTTGTGCAACGCCCCCGTTGCGCAACTTCTGACACGTGATTGGGCTTGCGTCAGCGGCGCTATCAAACACGTAGGGTTCCGCTTCGGGACAATAATAATCCATGCGGTGGGACGGAACTGCTTGAATGACCCTAGATACGCAAGATTCAACCTGCAGTATGCAGGTGATAGCGGTATCAACCTTCAGGGTGTTTCCTATGAGTGAATACTATAACAAACCTAAACCTGGCGTAGCTGCCGGAATTCTAAGTGCTATGTAGCTCGTCAAGTTGCACCGTTGCTTCCAGCACCATAGCAATGTACAGTGTATCCGATGTCTGCGCCTCCTTGAGTGGACTAGATCCTACTCGTTGCTGTTGTTGAAACCACCAACCAAATTGCACCCGGCCAAACATACTTGGCAACTAGTCACAAGGATTCTAGGAACCGGAGGAGACACTGTCGCCTTCGTAGTTTGTTTCAGTTGGGCGCAAGTGGCGGTCGCTTGGAAGCCCAACTTGCTAGAGACAAACCACAAGAATTAATACCTCGTATGTATTGGAGAGGAATGATACGTTTTTGAACAGGTCATCAAATTGGTCATTGTTGCATCTTCTTTCAAACCTACTTAGGCATGGCTGGCCAACGCATAAGTCCACACCACCGTCATTTTAGCATAGTCACGAGACATTAGCTCTAGCGACACCTACGTGTAGCTGGCAATTCGTCACCTCGGCAAGGAGCCTGGTCAATGTCATTGGATACAGGAATAACCCATTAGGGCAGTTTGTCGCGACAGTGTTCATCTATTGTTGTCAAATAGGGATGAAACTTATATCACACGTGTTGCTCGCTTAACGTGTATAGAAGTTAGAACACGTATTGCTTGTTTGAACTTAATTGCTTTTAGTTTAGTTTCGTCGCCCTACAATGCCTGAAGAAGAGTGATGCGCAAGATAACCACCACGCATGTGTTCCTCACTTTAAACCGTTCTTGTACTCGTCGACATCCAGCGCACCCAATGTCCGTGCTGATTCTTCAACCTAGGAGAAACACGCTCTGTGGTGACAAGCTACGACACAGAGAGAACGCATTACAAAAATGCATGTTACCACGCAATGTCACAGCAGCGTACTGGGTACGACAGGCACAACAGCAATTCCTACGCCAGATAAATCAAAAAGAAAAACGGAAAAGAAAATAAAAATTAAGAAAAACTGACAGAAAGAAAATATATACGAAAAGCGAAAAGGAATGAAAACAAAATCAAGATCGAGAGGACAAAAACATTCCACCCGAAAAGTAGAGCCACAGCTCGCAAGCAATTCGTAGCGTAAAACATAGTATGCCTAGGCCATGGGATTCCTCACCCGGTGGTAGCAGTTAGTTTCAGTTTTCTCCAAATCGGTTTTCAGGGGAGGTCTTGAAGCGCCTCAAGTGAGGAACCTCAGAAAAAAATAATGGAACAACACCTCCACCGGATCATGTATGTGTCGGAAACAAAACAAGGCTAAGACAGAAAGAAGGAAGTAAAGAAAAGAAAGACAGAAAGAAAATAAAGACAAGAAATAAGAGGTTCACCGAAAATCAAAGCACGAAAAATATCACATTCTTCGAGGTATCACATACTCCGCAGCAAAAGCAGTTGGTTGGTATGCCTACTATTAATACAACAACAGGAAGCAGTAGGAGTAGTAGCATAGATAGGCAGGTCCTAACTACTAATAATCGGCCTGGTACCTTGCAACAACCCTGTTTGGCATCTCCTTCCTGCCTTCGTCCACCGCGGTAGGTTGTGCCCTTCTACTCTTCTGCCCCCCCTGCCCCTCCCTGTGTTGTTGTGGCGATAACAACAACAACGCCGAACGGTGGCCGTCCGGAGTGTCAACCAAAGGCTCCAAAATAGACCGAGCCCGAATTGGTGTTGCGAGACGAAAATCCTACTCTTCTCGTGGTATGAAAATAGTAAGCGTATATTAGAGTCATTTCAAAGTCGGCATTCACGCATTATCTGAGTTTTGTGGATTTTTATTGAAAATACCGAATTCGTCGATGAAGAACAAAACTTGATAATTTGTTTCAAAGTCATTCATGGGTCTTTTTTTGGTCGTAGAGCTCCAACCAACGGAAGAGTCCACCTAGACATTCGAAAAAAAGACGGAAGAAAATTACTACTGACTGAAAGCCCGGTTACTTCGACACAGCCTCGCCGAGGACTCTCGCGACTGTAGCTTGGCACAGCTCAGGGATACACTCCGAGGGAAGAGCGTCACGCAAGTAGCATGTAATTCACCAGCTACTACGCGTACATGTAGCAGATAATATGCGAGTTGATATTGATACTGAAGCAGCAGTAGTAGCAGTAGTCGCGTGCTACTATACGAGGGTATACGTACTCGTACGAGTATCTTCTTTTTTTTTCAAAACAATGCCTGCCCGGCTGACGTACATAGAGTATATGATATCGTTATGTTTGGGTGAGATCTCCTCA
>JAYJME010005430.1:0-10109 GCA_036873775.1 Costaria costata
TTGTGCACACCCCCCCCCCCCCCGCGTTGAATGTACTATCCATAGACTACACAGGGCATTATGTGGACATGGAGCCGTAATTACGTGGTAGCAGCCATTTTGATTACTTACGCGTTCTTACTTCTTGCATTGGGTATGGAATCGAGGAATCGATGGAATGGAGCCATCCCTGGGTGCGATGCGGATTTAGGTAGTTGATCATCGTACGGTACGGTGCGAACTTTGATTTTTGATTTTCATACGGTGAGGTGCGGTGCGGTTTGAAATCGTGTAGTGCGGTGCGGCGCGGTAAAAACTGGGAAATACCCCACCGCACCGGACCTGCACCGTGGCAAACTATACGAATACTTGATTTTGAAGGCCCTCAGGGCTTCTCACGTTTTTTATATTGTTTGTGAAAATCGAACGGTGCGGTTTGGTGCCGAGTTTGTATTTGAGAAACGTATCATACGGTATGGTGGGGTGCGGTTTTGTTAAGAAAATCGTACGGTGCCCACCGTGGTAACCGCGGCATACACCATAGCTTCATGCTTGAACCATGCCATGGATTGTTCCTTGGTATCCATGGGCAACCCATGGCGGAAATAGTATATTATCCCGCTGTTAACCATAGGGTCGCCCACGGACTGTGCCATGAGCTGTCCAATTAATAATGTACATCATTACCGGAGGCCAAGAGCGCGACGCGTAAACCGTTATAATGGCGTGTACTGGTAGTATGTTTACCACTTTCAACCCGGACGCCTAGAGTGCGAAACGCATACCGTAATCTTATCGTGCACGTCGTAAATTTACCGCTTTCAACTCGGCTCACTTCACGGGCCCTTGGCATCGGAAACTGTCGTTTGCGGACAAATGCGATTTTCGCTTAAACCTGCGGGCCTTAGCTTCGTCGGCGGCCCTTACTAGGCACCGTAGCGTGCACGTACGTAGTAAATTTACAGCTTTCAACTGACTTCACGGGCCCTTGGCATCGAAACTGTCGTTTTCAGTTGATTCGAGTGTACAGGAATAAGCCGGCGGGCCTTGGCTTCGTCGGCGGCCCTTACTAGGCCGCCGGCGGAGCCCCCTTGTATATATATAATATGTTGTTGGCAATTTCTTAGTTTGACCCCCCCTATACTCAAGTCGAGTTGTGGTGTTGTAGTGATAATGATGTGATGGTAAATTGCCTAAACTAGGTGAACCTAAAATTAAAAGTGGTCTTTTCAGTGAGGGTACCACTTTAGTGCGGTGAAAACTGCCTGTCACGACTTCGTCCCACTTAGTGCGGATTGGTTTCTTGTACAGTGGGGGTCCCACTTTAGTGCGGTCGATTTTTGTTCGGGGTCTTACTGTAGTGCGGTGAAAATTGCTTGTCACGACTTCTTCCCACTTTAGTGCGAACAGTCCCATTTTACCTTTAGCGCGGCAAACGTTCTAAAAGGTTTGGTTTTGCATTTCCGCTATTACAAAATCCATATCATGGCAAAATTCGCATGTGCATATCAGCAGCGGCAGCGGTATCCTCGCCAAGCCGCACTACTGCTGTATAACGAACACAATAAAACTTCTCGAGGGCGTCGTCCACAAACACACCTGGACAAAAACATTACAACACCGCACGCCAGCAGCAGCAGCAGCGGCATCACCGCCAAGCCGCACGCACGGGATGGGGTGTTTTGTCTTCTTCTTAAACAGTTTAGTTCTTCGTTCCACGAACATAATGTGTTTCGTGGTACATATAATACTATTCCTGGTACTCTCGTACAACGTTCCAAAAGGTTTGGTTTTGCATTTCCGTTATTACTAAACCCATAAGGTTGCAAAATGTACATCAGCAGTGGCAGCGGCATCCTCACAACCGCACATAGGCAGGGGATAGGGTGCTTTGCTTTCTCTCGCGTTCTTTGACGCCCAACGCCGAACAAAAACCGGAAGCCATACGATGATGGCGACAGTCCACCGCCACCGTAACTTACTCTTCGCACACCTACAGTGTTCTTCGGATCATCAAGCAAACTCCTGCCTAGAGCACTGTGTCAGGGTCAGCGCTGCTTGATCTTACACCTTTATTAGGAGCAGCACCAACTTTGATGAACTGTCTAATTCGCGGCTTGCTGCGAGATCTGAAAGACTACTATGCCGTATGGCAGCTCTCTCCTACAAACCCGAACAACTTTGCAAACGGTTACGCTGTGAAAATAGCAGGCCAACATCGTTAATTGGCCCTGCATTACAGTATGTTATATGTTGCCTGGACCGCACCTTGGCAAGGGTGTTCACGATCTCGGAAGGGTCGAGCATTGTTTCGAAGGTGTTGAGGCGGACCGACCCTCTGCGGGTAGAGGTCTGCTCCATGTCTCCTACCGAAGGGGGCTCCATCGTGCCCTCTTGCTCCGTCTTCTCCGGTTCCACCCCCTCCTGTCAACACACATATCGTACAGAACAACTACATCAGTACATGCAACGTCAAAAACAACGCAGGCTCGTTTGAGTCATGCTTGTTCTGTTCGAGCCATGCCATATACCACTGTACTCGTAGGTCTACTGCACATCCAATGGAACAGAGGTGGCCGCTGGCTGCGGCATGCTATCGCAGCAGCGCTCGATGACACGCATTACAGGCGACGAGCTACATCAAGTCGAGTACGTGGAAAGTATTTGCCAACTTTGCAACGTACTGCAGTATGTGCTATGAACACTAACGTCCTGGATACACGTCGAGCACGGAGCAATCCACTGCACGCTACGTACAGACACCAATGGCTCTAAAGCGGTGCCGCGGTACCGCAGTATACTTCGAGCATAACAACTGCAGCGACGTGCAGCATCGTGTGCACTTCGAGCTTGGCGCTTTGTGGGACTGTTTCCATGAAATAACAACAATGTATACGTCAAGCTCCAATTTTTCTGTTCTTGCAGAAATCATGCCATCCCGTATTGTGATAGCGAGAAATCGACACTATCGGGACAGTCGGACGCGTCCATTTCGTGTTGGTAACCAGCTGGTGGTGGCCCCTGACAGTTCAAGTGAAAAGTCCCGCTACGATAAAGTACGGCCAGTAGATGCAGGTTGCAGGCACGGCCATTCTAAGCCGCAACCATCCCGGACAACGCGGACAACGACCACGACAAAGCAAAAATCATCAACAGGCACTGCAAGTACCAGGTACGTATCACAGGTAACGCATGGATCACAGATACTGAAACTGAAGTGAAGTCGGCCGCGCTTGGACGTACTCGTACCTGTACTGCAGAATTGAGTTCGTCCTCGGTAGGAACGATGACATCAGGCACTGGCGGCGTGGGAACCACTTCGGCGTCAGACTCCCAGAAGGGGTGCGCCTGCAAACAGGTTCAACCAAGCCGACCAAACATACAAGATTGCAGCTTATGTAAGGAAGCGACAGTGGCGGTTCGTGAAACCACGTAAAGCCACACCGGCACTGCCGGCAGCTATATCACGGCAAGCAGTAAAAAAACCATCACGTGATAGTTAGTTCGCCTCTTGCCAGTATACACACTAAGTATAGTCTACATACCACAGATCTATGATATAAACGGGTAACACAGAAAAGCTCTCACTTAACGGCTTAACGACGAAAGATACAAACGCTCGCGCTCGATTATTGTTGCACCTGGTATCGCACTTCTCTACTCGTACAAGCAAGGATTATGAGTACGTACTACTACTCCTACAAGCAAGGACTAAGACTACGTGTTAGCGGGTATACTATAACACTATTAATAGTACTGTAGTAGACAGTAGTACACTACTTTTGGGACCCAGGTACAGCGACTAAAACACAAAAAAGCGACAAGTGCGGTCGTATCAAGCGTCTATTTATAGGAAGAGCGTGCGACAGTACAAGTATCACCCTGCTGCGCGAGTGTCGTACATGTCCTTCCATTGTACTCCGCCATACCATACATACCATACATCCCCTATTCCAGTATTAATAGTAGTGATACTACTGTTACTAGTGTTACTCTTAATAGTGTCACTAATGTTAGTAGAGAGAAAGGGATTTCATGCCCGCAGTTTTCTGATTGGTCCATTTTTTGGGATGGAAATTTTGATACTTTGTGTGGCCGATATTGTAATCGTCACTTTTTTTGGACGCTTTCACTCTATTAATAGAGTTTCAACTACCACGGCGGCTATTCATAATAGCAGAATATTATATCACCTTCATCTGGGGGAGGGTGAGACGCTGCTTGGGGTCGGGCACAAGGATGCGGTCGATGACTGATCGAGCTTCTGGCGAGAACCACCTTCATGTGCAAACATCAGGACATGGTCATCAACACATGTAGACAAGGCGTGGGGAGCGAGGGGCCGGGGCGGAGTTTAGTTCATTACACAGCCCTACCGGAATGCTGTACAACGTACTGCTGTATCATGTTTGCATACGCCGCCTCACCCTAATTATATTTTTAGTTGCCTGGGATTTGCGCAAGTGAACAAGGCCGCACGTTGAAACGTTAACGAATAAAGAGGGATGCAATCTGGGCAATGCTATTAACAGATTCAATTTATTAATATGATTCAGTTCAACAGCAGGATTACTACTCTTTAGTGATACTTCGGGTGTACCTGTACATGATACTCTTATTTTACTCCATACGTTGAACTCGGAAGAACCTTCCTGCAGAAGCTTACGTACCGGTTGTGTGTTTATAGATTTATATTCGTAATTTGAAGTCGAGGAGAGTCGAAGAACAAAAAGCGAACGACAAGCGGAATCTGACAAGTCGCCACTGCAATCGTTTCAGTATTCCCAGGTACTGCATTAGACTACGGATATAGTCTAGCTCCATACCTGGTACGAAGTATACCAAAAATAATAAACACCAGTGAGACATACTATATACGGGGTATGAAATTCATACAGCAAGTGTGCCACGTATACCTTGGTAGTGTTAGGTACCAGTGCGTACAAATACATAGAAGGCGCTAGAGAAGAGGTCATCCCGACTCCGCGACAAACTGGCAGCAATAGCACTTGTAACATTGTTATACTTCGAAGTATTCCGCTATACCAGTATACCTGGTATCGGTATAACCGGTATATGATGCTGGGAATAGGAAGCATGTATTTCGTATGAATATAATCACGTTTCACGCGCCGACAAGCACAAAAAACGAAAAGGGAAAAATGCCGTGCTGAAAGGCCTTGAAAGTACAGTATTAATACTTCCAAGAAGTACACTACCAGCAATATGTCACAACAATACTGTATCTACTGCAGTACCTGGTATGTCCTAACTCGAGCACACAATACCGGTACCTGGTATGCTCTATTGTGAGTGGCTGCACAGTGCAGCAGAACCTCACAAATGTCACACAGAAGATTGTAGTAGTGTATCTGGGGTAGCACAGTCAATACCTCACACTTGCGACTGTAGAGTACCAGGTAGTAGTGTACCTGGGGTAGACAAAGCAGTCCGTACCTTACACTTGTCATCTAGCAGAATACCAGTACTACTAATAGTACAGTACCTGGGATAGGAGAAGTCTGCAGCCTGGATCTTGCTGAAGAGGGTTGACATGGACGGCTCGTCAAACGGGAGGAAGCCAGCTAGCAGGACGTACAGGATAACTCCCATCGACCAAACATCCGCCATGCGTCCGTCGTACCCTCTATCGGCCAAAACCTGCGATCAAATAATGTATCATATAATGTATCATACCAGGGATCATGTACCATGTCATGTTTCATGTCATGTATCATAACGTTATACAAACAGCACTGCTGTTAATTGGCAAAAGGTGCGTTCGTACAGCAGTACAGCAGTAAGTACAGCAGCAGGCCAGAGGTAGGTTGTTCGCTGATCGAGGCCGCGCCGAGTCGTACAACAGTAGGAGCATGGTACCAGTCAGAATACTATACCTGCTACCATCTATGATGCCTAGTATGTTATACTCGTACAAGTATCCATACGAGTGCAAAGGAGCTGTATATAACCCTACTCAAATCGATAATATGAAACCTCGTACACTACAACATTAGGAACACTTACAACTAAAATGCTGTACTCGTAGTGCTCGAGTTAAAATATTGCACTACTGCTGTACTACTGACCCCGTGCGGAGATTGAAACAGAGGTATGTTATGAAGGAGTAGACTATTGTTCGATCGGCGGTAAAAGTAGTTGCGTTGGGTGATTAACGTAACCGACGCCATCAGTAACATGTACCATGGTATGAATAGCTTGTAACATGTAATCCATGCCGTCATCCCTTCCCATTATCAAGCTCAGCACGTGGACATTCAAGTGCCGTACAGAGTAACATTGCAGAACAGCAGAGTAACGTTGCAGATAAAATTTACAGAGTGTCACCACAGAGTAACATTGCAGACTAACTTACAGCGTTAAATGCCATACTTGTGGGGACAGGTGCTAGCCTTGAGAGGCAAATGTTCGTCTTGCTTCATGGCTTCATGCTTATGTCTTTATCCTTCACGTCTACATTGACGAGTGCAGAGAAACAACAAAATTTGACCGGAACATAATACTTGTATCATACCAGTACTATTTACCAGGGTATTGCAGTACGCGATACGCTCAGTGGCGGCCACGCTCTGGGCCGTGCAGAACTGGAGGTATACCTGGTGCTACTATCTATAATTACCGGTATGCGGAGGCGCCTTCACCAGTATTTTGACACATATATTATACCAGCTAAAAGTACCAAATATATTCCGCTTTACCAGGTATACGTTTTTTAGGCCGGTTTTGTGTTTTTGTGTACTTTGTTTTAACAAATCACGAGAGGGCGTCGACCCAACCCAACCCTGGCCCTAACCCTCCACCAGGCTAAGGCTCCGACACGAGCGCACAATCTGAAAAAAATGTGCGGATCACCTAAACAATCGTATTGTTTTCGATATACTTTATTTGTTATGTTTTGTGGGTTAAGAACACGGCAAAGGGTATACGGTGCATGTTTCCGGTTTGTATGATTGCACCAGACACGCAAACAGCAGCAGCGTGCAATGGCACACAGCACACATCACACAACACACAAACTGCAAGAGCAGTGCGAGAGCATTACAAGAGCATTGCAAGAGCAGTAACATACAGCTAGCTGGAAGCACGGCGGTAGAAGTGTGGCGCTGACTGAAGAGAAAGACTGGTGGTCCGTCTTACATATATGCATCACATCATACCGGTACCTGGTATATATGACGTACCAGGTATTATATGTATGATATGAGATGTACGATATAATGTGGTAACTACGATATATGTATCATATGACGTACCTCGGGCGCGACGTAATTGGGCGTTCCACATGTTGTGTGCAGCAGCTTGAGTGCCTCGTCGTCACCCCCGCTGTAGAGGTTGGACAGCCCAAAGTCAGAAATCTTCACGTTTCCAGCACCGTCCAGGAGGATGTTCTCCGGTTTCAGGTCCCTGTGGCAGACTCCTTGCGAGTGGCAATACTCCATACCCTCCAGCAGTTGGCGAAAGTAGAAGCGGGCCTCGTCCTCCGTGAATCGCTGTTCCGATACAGTAACGGTGTAATGGTGCACGATACAGAGTAGTACAACAACAAAAAACGGTTACAGCAGTAGACTACATATGTACATACAGCGCATACAGTACGAATACACCTAAAACACCTCCAAAACGTGCAGGTGTGCAAATACTGTAGGCAATTTATTGCGAGCGAATGCGAGTTTCTAGTTTTGACGGCACCAAACAATTAGGGATGGATGCCTTTTGAGTTGCCTGAAGCGTCCCGTGTACACCGTATTCCTACAGTAGTCAACTACTAATAAAATAAACGGGGACCTGCGATTTCTATGACAAATCAAGACAGACCAGCAACCATCGCACACAAGTTGATGACAGTTACAAATATCCATAGCCTGCTGCAAGAGCTCCTAGCGACAGCTAAATTACGTCTATATAATAGTAATGGTGTTGTCAATGGTAATATAGTATGAATAGCATCATACGTCGTACCGTATTACCGTATTACGAAGTACTGGTATATTAATAGCGTTGTTAGTGCGACGAGTGCGCCAAATCCGTAGTGTCCTTGTGAGCATCGCCCGTTACATGACTAGGGCTTTGAGTTGGCTGATTATAGTCGTCGACCAGCTATTAGTTGGCGAGTTATTAATAGTAGCGTGTGGTAATTTACGGAGTATATCGTCTTTGTATCTAACCGGCGGGTTTGTGGCTCGTCGTGCGTTTCTTGTTGAACAACTACCAAGTCAGTTAGTTAGCATACTTCGCCACTCAAATAGGCACTTCGAAAAATAACTATTAATAGCCGTGAAGTCCAACACACTCACAGGAGAATCAATCACCCTGTACGTTTACATGCACCAAGATAGTGCTGGTACGTATGGAACATGAAAGACAGACAGTGGGGTGGGGTGGTGGAGTGGTGATCGAGCGATTGAGCCAACCCCGTTCGTTACTGCAACCGTTTCATGTTTCATATTGTACCAGGTACGTTCGAGACAACAACACCGCAACAAAATATACCAGATGCTAAGCCGTAGCTCTCGCTATTAATTGCTCGCTACGTAGTGCCCGCAGTTTTTAGGAACTCGCGCTGGCTGATATTTGTAACTCTCGCCAACTGTGTGCGTTGGTGGGAAGCAGAAAAATCGAACACGATGCAAGAAGTATGTAGTCACACAACGATTCATTTTACATTTTGTTTTTTTCCTATTTTCCGGTGGTCGTACGGGACGCGGGACACGGAGATTCGGGCGCACGAGACTAGAAATGAGTACTGTTTGGCGCCGTCGTAAATTAGAGACTCATTTCGCTAGTAACAATACTATTAATAAGAGTTGCACTTGCACGAAAGGTGGGACGTACGAGGCACACACTTCATAAGTACATGGTACGAACATCAGGTATACAGCTGCGAAGGTTCTTGCTAATACAGCGCAGTACCAGGTACGTACGTATCACGATAATGTACGCTACAGGGCTTCAGATAGGCTGGAAGCGCGCGTTGCGTACTCCGCCGGGACCTGCGGAGGGTCCTCGGGCGAACCCCCCGAGGGGCCTCCGGAGGGATCCCGGAGGGCCGCCGGAGGCCGCACCCCACGCAGGGACCCCCAGAGGTAATTTTTGCGATATACCTTGTACCTGGTAACTGCCAAGGGATAAGACATGCCTGACACACACTTCAAAACATGCATTTTGCAGGCTCCTTCGTAGTGCCATATTAATAGAATATACAAGTTTCCTGTCCGGACGTACGTGGGGTGACGCAAGGCCGCATAATTAGTGGTTTAAAAATAAAACAAAAAAAACGCAAGGTGTAGCTGTAAATTATTTGTTCGTGTATCATATCGGCGGCGTATTTTTCGTGAGTCGTGACAATATAGTACAATGCACAATGAAAACAGCAGTGCTCGTACTGGTGGCCAGTCGTGGTTGTCACAAAAGGCCAGGGTGGTGGTGTTGTACTGCTGCTGCTGCTGTTGTTGTTGTTGTTGTGTGTACCGCGGCTGCGCGGTTGGTCGCTTTTGATCTCCCGAGGAAGTGTGGTGCCCCCTGTGCAGCATCCAAATAAATAACAATTGCCCTACTGCTGTAGAGACCTGTTTGATAGACACAGCAGTGTTTTTTGTATTATTATGTACCATATGTGTGTGCAGTGCTCACCATAAGACACATACATGAAATTATGATACCGCCGAAACATTCCACGAAAAAATTAAGTTCAAACACACGTCGTCGAACCTTACCGTGTCACCTACAAACACTACACAGTAGTAGTACTCGTAGCACCAGCAGGTACACCGTGATGATAGCCTTGAGGCAAAACGTGTTGAAGACTCGCGGGACGAACGTCTGTTGTTCGTGGCTGTTTTGGTGGGCTGACAAACGATGCGTTGCTTGCTTGCCGACTAAGGATGCGGGCTCTTTCCTGAACTGTTTGCTTGCTGGCGAAGTGCGGGTCTTTCCTGTGTCCGTTACTTACTCTTAGTACGGGCTAATCGTGCACATCTACGTCGTCCCTGTCAGCCAACGGCGAAGAGCTCAGCTGGTCCAGCGAAGTTATATGAAAAGTTCCAGTGCTCGCGAATCATGGCTGATGGCTAGCGAGAAGTCCAGCGAAGGGCTCAGCTAGCGACCGTCCA
>JAYJME010005431.1:0-10107 GCA_036873775.1 Costaria costata
CCGCTCAAGTCGCGCACGGCCGTAGTCGTATGGCCATAGACCCTCGCATCCCTGCTATGCCGGGACGGGGCACGTCGGATTTTCACCAACCAGGCAGGCATTGCTTGCACCAAGCGCGAAGCGCCGTGCAGTGTTCGGCGAGTCGCGTGAAGGGTGAAATCCATCCTACTAACAACCGCTTGTGAGACGGACTTCGGCACCTTGTGCCTACTTTCTTGCTTATGGATGACAGCGCCCAACGAGTTGGTGTGAGTACGATCGGTGGAAGAAAATAGTATATAGGGTAATGACCAGGTAGGACTCAAGGTAGCAAGTCAGACATTCTACATAAATGAGGGGGGGTGTCTGTGCTAAATTCGTGCATGGCTGTGGTCGTATGACCAAAAACCCTCGCATCCGTACTATGTCGGGACGGAGCGATGCCTGCACCAAGCGCGAAGCGCGAGAATTCAAAAAATTGAAAACGTCAATTATTTTGCCGGAAGACCCAATAAACGCCTTCCTGCTGAGACAATTGGAAGAGTTTTGCCACAAGTATACGCAAAACCGACAAGGTTTTACAACAACATATTTGGAGAATCAGCCGGGCCTCTGCGGGCACGGCACCATGGCAGCCCCGCAAGCCCGCAAGACATGTGTACAACCACATGACTCAGTGTCATCGTCAATAAAGTGGCGGGGTTTGTTTATTGGATGTGTATCGAAAACTCGCCCCTCGTTGTATAGTGTGCGATTTTAGGCTTCCTGGCCCGATTTCGGCCAGGTAGCCTGCTGGGAGCCGAGGGGGTGTTCTTCGTGTGTGTGCTGTTCAAGCAAGCGCTCCGACTTTGATTTCTTGTAGCTGATGGGGAACAGAGCAGCTTGGCTTCCGGGAGTTGCGAGAACTGTGCTGTGGATGGAGAGTTCGGTGCACGCGGTAAGGGTCCAATTTTCCTTACTGGAACGAGCGGCTGAATGCACACGGATGTGTGAGGAAGGTATGGATACGAGTAACCTCTCAGCCGAACGACGTCTCCGCCACTGCTGACGCTTAGGACACACCTCTTAAAGCACACTTCAAACCGCCTCCCGGAAGTACAGTGCTCGGCATGTAGATCAGAACGAATGCACTGTGTTTCCCTCCGAAGGGCCCATTCGACCGTCAAAGCGCCATTTCGGCCAAAAACGTCTGTTTTTCGATGCGGTGACTCCGTACGTACACATACCATGAACACGAGTTGTGCCTGAGAGGGAAATAAGCCTGATGTGCTTGGCCTTCAGCAAATGCCCCGAAATTGGAGGGGTTCAAAACTCCCACAAGAAAAAAATCATTACCGCGTACTTGTATTCGAGTATTTTGGCGTTTTCTTTGCTTGTATTGCTGGTGTAAACACGCGAAGATATATATGCCGATTTGAGCGATTCTTCAACGATTTTAGGCGAATAGCCAACTGTTTTGGCGATTTACACGAACCGAAAGACAAAAAGAAGCAAAACAGAGAAAATATTAAGAAGGGCTTTACTTGTTCCCTTAGCGAATTAATTAATTCATTAAGAATTTGTTGTGTGAGAGGGGGGCGTTGGCTGGGGGTTGGTTAGGAATTACGCGGTAATAAATATCGGCCAATTCGGGGACAAGAAAGCGGGATGAGGGAGCAAAATTGTCACTGAAAATGACGAAAGAGACACAGACGATCTCGATTCAACCGCGACCGCGACGACGTCGTTATCATAAAATAAGCAACAAACCAGGCGTCTCACGTCTTGGGATGCAGCAGCTCCCACGACCTCTCCGTCGTCCTCCATCCCTTCATTACCGCCTGAGTGGAAACACTGTTCCTTTTCGCTCTGGGCCCTTCGGCGATTATTTTCGTCGCGCGTGTCCCTCAAGCGGAGCCCCCCTCGGCACCCGCTGCAGCCGTCGGCCACGGGGTCTACGATGGGGCAAACGCCTGGTGGGTGGTTCAAAAACTCCCCGTACACGTCCCTGCGTGGCGAAACAGCAAACAGCACTGAATGAGATAACGTCGATCATCGCAACACGGAGCAGTGTCGCATCGCTTATATGGTACGAAGTCTATATCAGGGGACGGTCTCTGTAAGGCGGTACGAACAATGCAAAGGGTATCGTGACAGGGTTCAAATTACCCGAAACACTGACGGAATATACCCGCTACTACCCGCTGCGGGCCTTGAACCGCACCTCCTGTTTGCACCCCCGACACGTCTACCGCGTAACCAGCCAGCTCACCATCCTACAAAAGCCAAAACACAACCGAAAGGCCAACAATGAACACGGCCCCATCTATCCACCCCTGCGAAACGGCCACCACCATCACCCCCCCCCCCGACCCCCTTACCCTCTTCACGTACCTCTTGGGAATCCCCGCGGAACTTGACCCCCGGCCGAACACCCATCGAAACACCCGCTCCTCCCACTCGGCCCCCCTATCCCTCCTCCCGTCTCCTTTCCCCCTCCCCTCCCCGCCCTCCCCCTCAAGTCCAACCCCGCGGTCCCCCCGCAACCCATTTCCACCGAATCCAGGTCTAGTCCCACGTCGGCCAGCCGCCATATCAGCGACTCCAGCTGGGGGAGCGTTGCTTGAAGCCAGCGCGGGGGTCGTAGGAGCGGCCGGGGATGAACGCATCGCACTTCCACCGAATGCAGCAGCACCAATAGCACCACCACCACCACCACCATCACCACCAGTAGCACCAGCAGCACCAGCAACACTGGCGGCAACACCACCACCAGCACTAGCACCACCACCAGCAGTAGCCGTGGTGGCCGGGACGGCTCGCGTGGTTACATCGGCAGCGCAGGCGGTGCGTCGCATCTTCGCCTCCCTCTCGATAGACCCGGGAGCTACTGGCAAACTCGGCACCGCTCGCTGGCTGCCAGCAGAGGTGCCGATGGTGCCGGGTGCCAAAGGAGCTGGCATTGGCGGGAGTTCCGGCCGCAAAAAGGTATTCTTGAAGGCGTGTCGCCAGGCGTGCGCGACTAGGGGAACAGGGCTCGGTCCCCCGGTTAAGGGTCGATAAGAGGCATTTGAAGCCAGCGGAGAGAAGCGCACCACCTGCAATAATTCCGGCCGCGGCAAGGCACCAAGCGTAGCTATCTAGATTAAACAAAAGGTATACATGGTACTAAAGCTGTCGCTAGAAACTCGTGCAGCACAAAAAACCAAGGTTGCGTTCTGTAGGGTTTGTGTATTCCGGGTAGGGTATAACTTTCTTTTCGTACAGAACTCACAGAAGTTTCGGGTACGGGCATGAGGTTCTTACAGAACTCACAGAAGTCTCCGGTACGGGTATGAGGTTCTTGCAGAAGTCACAGAAGTTTCGGGTACGGGTATGAATTTCTTACAGAAGTTACAGAAGTTTTGGGTACGGAATTGAATTTCCTACAGAACTCACAGAAGTATCGGCTACGGTATCGATGTTGTACCGAGCTCATAAAAGTACCGGGTACGGGAATATATGAGATGTGACACCCGTACCCCGGGAACAGGTATGAGGTTATTACTGATCGCCCAGAAGTCCCAGGCACGGGTATGGAAGTCGTACAGAACTCACGGAAGCGTCGGGTACCAGTATGGGTCCCTTACAGAACCCAGAGAAGTGTCGGGTACGGGGAATACCCGGGTAAAAAATACTCCTGTTACGTTTTTGTACGTACCCTACAGAACACAACCTTGTGCAAAAATTGTGACCGTCGTCAACGTGTGAGCGTCGGTGGAAGGTAAAAACAAACAGGAACCAACGTGTCTTGACTGGTCGAAAACGAATTCGCCCGTCCTCGTTTCTTTCTTATCATTACAGTAGGAATACCGCGTAAAGCGGCCGCCTCAGGCAATTCGAAAGGGGTGTCCCTATTTTGTTTCGCGCAGAAAAAAAATAGAAACTCGAATTAGGAACTCGTGGGCTTGCCGTCCATTTCTCTACCAAATTTGAGGCTACCTTTGCGCGTGTGAGAGCTGGGGGCAACTTGGGACCCTTGCGCTCGCTGTACTGCAGGGGTCAGAGGGGTGAGCGTCACCGGCGCTTGCGATGCGGTGGACCCACGTGGCAGCGCAGGCATTCATCCGAGATCGCATCGCTACAGCAGTACTACGACTATCTTTTCCTCTGAACGAGAGGGGCATTAGGAGCAACATATCGCGTGAAAGTTTCAACTATATACATATTACACACGTGATGCCACTATTACATACCCCCAGTGGCACAGGGGGGAGAGGAAAACTCTCATACGTCAGACATATCACGATCTAGATCATCTAGATCATCTAGATCCTAACCCTGCCGCTACGAGATGGTGTGCGGGATCTGTACAGTACAGATCCAACCCAGGAAACATGTCCCAGATCATGCAGACCATACGGCTCCCACCCGACAACATGACCCAGATCCTAAAGAACGGGAATATATCTGCCCCGGATAGATCTAGATTATGTATGAAGTGGTAATCGACGTTCTTGTCCCATGTGTGAAATACCGTGTGCCGCCTCCAGGAGAAAGAAACAAAAACGCCGTGTGGTGCCACCACGCTCACCTGTACTGAAGTGCGCAGGCAAGCCCCCAGGCCGATCAACCCGCCACCAGCATAGATGGGGTGGACGTTGTGGACCTTGATAATAGCACCCCGCCTGAAAAAACGCACCCAGCCAGTACGTAGAGCAAGTGGACAGCAAAAGCAGGTAAGTAAGAACAGAGCTAGGGCTGTTCACGTGTATAGGAGGTTATCAAACTCTCATGGGTCAGGTCGGATCGGGTCAGGAGGTGTTCAATGTCTCCCGGGTCGGGTCGGATCGGGTCGGGTCGGGTCAGGAGGTGCTCAAAATCTCACGGATCGGGTCGCGTCGGGTCACACCCTCACCCGATCCGACCCGACCCGATTCGTGAGGTTGGGCCCTTACCCGCGAACAGCCCTCGGAAAAACGCAAATCAAGGGCGCAAACCACCACTTTGTCGAAGACCCCGTACTCAACCTACCAGTAGCTCTTACGTCTTAATAGTGAATCTTCTTGGGGTAGCTATTTACGCACTCTGGTTGGCTGAGGGGTGTTTTATAAGCGGCTCAATCAACCTAGAGTTTTTCCAAGCACAGCATACCGATCCGGCCGAATCAGCCTAGAGTATTTCCAAGCACAGCATCCACGCCGGCCGAGTCAACCTAGAGCCATCACAAGCCATGGCACCCAAACACAGGTCCCCCCTAGAGCGTTCGGGTTAGGGTTAGGGTTAGGGCGGGCCGGGTGGTCGGCTTTAGGCACCACGACCAAAAAAAACGTAAAGAACCACTATCACGACATAAATACGTCTCCATCCTACTTGGGCACGTGTCAGCGGCAGCGCAGGTTTCGCATATCTCGACGGGCATATTCTTGCGGCCTGTTGAACTTTTCACACATCGGACAAATCACGACCTAGATCATCCAGATTACAACCTACCGCTATGAGATGCTGAGCAGGATCTGTAAAGTACAGATCCAACCCAGGAAACATGTCCCTAAATCAAAAGCAGATGATAGGCTGCCGCCCCACAACGTAGGGTAGATCATGCAGATCAAGAATCTCTCCTCCCTGAAACATCAAGATTCATCGAGTGGAAACTGGGCATCTGTTTGATTTGTGGAGCGTTCCGTGCGTACTGGTACTTCGTACACCGAGCCAACAAGGGCGGCTTTAAAAACGGTTTCCAAGATAATTGGTTTCTGGTCGAACCACAAACGAGCATGGGTGATCTGTGGGGTTGTGAGTTGGCTGGATTTGACGACCAGATATTATTAATAGTTGGGTGCAAGCACACTACTTGACCTAGTTTTTACTAGTGGTACGACCGCTGCTAAGCCACAAAACGCGCCGCCATTCAAACATAAAGACGCACAACTCCGCAAACTACCGCACGCAACTAACGGTAAAGCCTAGCCAACTAGACTGGCCAACCATTGCAACAACTCGTCGGTGGTTTACAGTCAGCCAACCGTTGCAATACAACAGGGGTAGCACCTAAACTGTCTGAGGCATCCTCATTTGAGGAGCTCCATACCTCATCCAAGACACACCTCCTTTGAGACAAAAAAATAAGGTGCAACCCCCGATGTTGGGTTGGGGTTAGGGTTACAGCTTAAAAAAAAATGGCATCCCGACGACATCGACTGGGAAGTTCCTTAGCTCAGTTGTGGGGCCCGTTCAGTCAGAAAAAAAAAATCACCAAAAAGTGCCACGTTATCAACCATAGCACGCTCTCACAGCCCTAGTGACCTGGGATTGAAACGTTGTTGGCTACCGCTTCCCACCAGCGGCCCTCTTGTGAAGGCCGTGTTGCAGGTACTGTCGGGCACCAACAATTCCGATATTGGTAATACGTCTGCGCTGAATGCTACTAGGCGTGCACCGCACAACTAAGGCCTTGCTGGCGATTCGCACGACCTCTCGCGCAGGCGGTTTTGGTGTGAGAGCCGTCAAAGCGACTACGTTGGCGCCGAAAATAAACTACCGAATTATCCCCCCCTCCCACCATCCTATATGGCATAGTCAGGCAACGGCGAGATAAGTACCAGATCAATATGGATAGGATTTCACATCTTACGGTTATCATGGCCGGCGTAGCGAGTGGACAGCGGCGTACAACAGCGACCAATGCGTAGTTTAGCACATGGGGGGCCTTGGGAAGAAGAGGCAGCTGAGTACAAAGCTAATCTAACCATCGCGTACTTGCCGTCGCGCTCGTCTACTGCGTTTTTCCCGACCAGCACACGAGACTCACTGGACAGATGAAGACCCAGAACACACCGCAGTCTAGGCCTCGACACGTGAAATCATGGATCAATCGGCACAGTGGCCGGCGAGCGCACGACCCCGCCCTCAATAACAACCTTCAACACACTGCAACATCCTCAGACCGGCATAGCAACCCACCAAGACGCCAAGCAACCGCCAGAACGTCAAAACAGGACACACCCGATGCATGCACGCAAAAAACAAACGCAGACAGCGCCTGCATTCACCAGAGGACAACCCCACCACAATATAATCCGCGCCAACTACTAACAGTACCACTACAAATAGAATAATTCCACGGGTAAGGTTATTCGGTACTTTGTTAAGAAGTTGATGCGCGAATGCCCGTGTTTCGTTGCTGCGCCCCTCGTGTGGAAACCCCCTGGTAGGTTAGGGCGGGTGGGAGAAGACGGTGACCAAGCCGAAACGCGGAAACACAACTACAGCGAAGTGACGGAAACAAGAGCAGGGGGGGGGACTATTGCAGTCCTTGTCGCGGGCGTGTACATACACATCCGCAAAATCCACCACAACACACCCAATACAACCATCTTCAAGCTAGCCGGTCAGTGCCCGTTTCGAAACCGATTCCTCGAATATCCAACAACCAAGGTGGGTCCAGGAACTGCGGTGACAGCACCCAATCGTCTGATCATACTCACGCTGCCGCATGCTACGACTGCACCGTTGTGATATACCACCAAGTTCATCACACGACACATTTGGATGTGAAAAGTGTGGTGAGTTATAAGCTTCAATCTGTACTATCCGCCGGAGAATGGAAAGTAAACAAAAAGTAACTCACCTCAACCCCGCCCCCAGCGAAGAACAGCTCAAGTGTTGCAGGAACAGGTTGATGCCGTCGGCACTTCGACCGCCGTCAAGAACGTAAGTGCCCGCCTGCAGGTACGCAGCAGTGGAGTCACACGGGGAGGTGGGGATGGTGGAGTCATTTTCTACATCCGGTGGCAGTCCCACCACCGACAGAGATCAAGCGATTTCAGTCATCGACAGTATTTAGATAAAACAGCGAGCGCTACACGCGTGTCCGGCTGCTGATCTCAACAGAAAGAGGAACTGCAAATCCGCGAAAAACTAAACAGAGGATACCTGCAGTAAGGTGGCATATATAGTATAGGCTGGCATGTATCGTGTAGGATGGCTTATATCGCCCCGCCCGATCAGACACCGCCAAGCCTCACGGCACCCCGCGCCTTTCACAGAGGGTAAATTTGCGCTGGGGAGAACAAAAAATGCAGGCATAATGCACAATCCCACGAACGCTGAACCCTACAACAGTCAAAGAGGGGCCTAGTACGTGGGCATCTGGGCCCCCCTCCCCCGGCACAATCAAGCCCGGCACTGTTAGACACCCCCTCCCCCCCTCCCCCCTTCCACCTGCTGGCTACCTCCATACCCTCAACCCGTCTCACCTGGCTGGCAAGCCCGGTAATCTCGCCTTCGTACGTCACGACGCATCGGCACGAGCGACCCCTACCCTCGCCACCGGCCTGTGCGGGTGCCGCCGATCCCCCAGCAGTTTCCTCTCCCTCTTCCGAACGCCTGTCCACTTTTCCGTGCTCCGCTCCCGGCGCCTCATTTTTCGCATTTCCAGTGGATAACGGGCCGCGGCCGCTGCGACAGCAGCACTCGCTCCTGCCACTACTGCCACCGCTGCCACCGCTGCCACCGCTGCCGCTGGGGCCGCCACCACTGCAGCCAATATCAGCGCAATCCCCACCATCGCCAACGCGTGCGCCCGCGGTCAGCATGGGCAACGTGCTGCCAGCGAGCCGGGGAGACTGCATGTCCATCCCCGGACATGGAACGCCATCGTCTCCAGTGTCCACCTCAACGAGATGCTGTACAACCGAGAGCGGTCGAGCGACAAGAAACCGCGCAAACAGGAGAAAGCCCATCGCGACGCGGGTTTGGTTCGGTCAGAGCGAGGGTAAAAACCCTGGGACAACAAACCAACAAGGACCGGTGTGCTGAAGCCGCGTGTAGGGCGAGAGGCTTCGCGGAGAGGTAAGCGCGGCTACATTACGCGCTCTCAACGGCAGTCCCGCAAAACGAGAAGGCAGACACCGAAGCTAAACCACACCGGAGAGAGAGAAAAACAGACGAGCAGTATGTTCACGCCGCACCCGCAAAGCAAACAAAAGGCGCGCTCAACCGCAGACATCAGGCTGCTGACAGCGGTATGTCTTCAGACACTATCGCGAGGAATCCTTACAGGGGTCCCGCCCCCCGCCCCCCTGTGGCGGTCAAGCGGCGGTTTGTCTCGAAGGCTGAGTGCCCAAGCCACCGGCAACCGCTGGATGTCTTTCGGGGGAGAGAAAGCTAAAGGGAGCAGCACTCCGAGCCCGCTGGTTTGATGCAGCGCGGGTTTGGTGCGTGCAGCGCGTGATTGCCGTGTATTCCTACCAGATATAATTTTCTGAACTCGTTGAAATGGGATCAAACCAGCTCGCCTATCGTATATACCTGGTACTGTCTGTTGCTGCGCCCTCTAGACCTCACCGGTGTTGCCAGTTCCTTCCCGCCGATGTTATCACCGCCACCGCCACCACCGCCGCCGCCACCGCCGCCGCTATTCCTGCTGCTGTTGCCCCGCCTCTTCCGCCCGCTTCTTCCTTTGGCGTCTCCAAACGCTCTGTACTTATTCTCCCCACTTCCCAGGACAAAAGCCCCTATAGCCGGAAACACGTACGTCCTTCCGGGCACAACCCCCGCGTGCCATGCCAGGCAGCGCGGCCCGGTCAGCATCAACCACGCCATAAGTTGCCCCTCTCTCCTGCTCGCGCACGGAAGCCCCGGGCTTCGCCCTTCTTCACCCCTCCCGCTCTCCCCAGGGCCTTCCGGACTGTTGCGAACTCCGAGACCATCGACCGGCACCTGCCCTCCCTGTCCAGCAGCGAACGCTTCCCGCCTTTCCCCCCGTTCTTCCCCCGGTTGAACTCCCCGGAGGCGTTTGTGTGCACCTTCGTCTCCAAGCGGTTCCACCGCCCGCTGCTCGCGAGTGGGTGTAATACCATCTTCAAAGCTAGCACTAGAGGGATTTTTGGCAGCGCTGGGAGCTGCAGCCCCGCCAACAGCAAACAGAGCCGAAATTTCCGCGGGACTTCTGGAAAATTCCGCGAAATTTCTGTCCGCGGTCGGCCGTGGGGGCGAGCGAGGCAAAGATGGAGACGGTCCCCGGTCGGCCTCGAGTGGATCCAATTTTTTCTGGTCGAACCGTTGCTGCTGTTGGGGTTGTTGGTTCCGCTGCTGTTGTCGTTGCTGATCCGCCTGCTCTACCTCCAGCATGAAGAAGGGAGGGGCTTTTCTGACGCTGATTAAGAT
>JAYJME010005432.1:0-10107 GCA_036873775.1 Costaria costata
TGTAGAAATTGAAAGTCATCTCTAACTATATCGGGGAGTTTCTCAACACGGTGCTACGGTAGGGGGACCCACATTTAGATCCACTTTTAGCAGCCAATCAGAGTCGCTCGGAAGAAGTGACTACCCAATCAGAGTCGCTCGGAAGAGCGACTACCCAATCAGAGTCGCTCGGAAGAGTGACTACCCAATCAGAGGCATAGTCTTGCAGAGCTCTTGAGTAATTTTTCTTTGTTTCGCGAAATGAACCAACCTACGAATAGGGACTGTTTGTTGCGCTGCGCCAAAACTTCCGAAAACGAAAACCATTTTTCGAGAGAGGTCATGAAGTGACTCGTCCAAGTGGTCCAAACGCGGTCTGCTGAACATGGGGGTAGGACGCGTGCTACAAATAGAGGTGTTGTTCCATGTTTTGGCTTTTTTTGTTTCTGAATGGCGGGGCTCCTTAACCCAAAATCGTCGGAACGTCATTCTTGTTTGGCAATATTTATATATTTAATGCCTAGTCCCTGGGTTTGTTCATCGAGCCGCCCTTCCAACTTACTCAAAAACAGTTCTCGGGTGTGATATGGAGCTCCTAAAGTGAAGAGCCTCAGAAAAAAAAGAATGGAACAACACCTCAACCATCGTAGCATGGGTCGTAGGGTTAGCTACCGTGACATCAATATTGCTGCAGATGAGCAGCCTCGTCAGTCCGGAACACGACGCGTGCTACGATAGTAGAGGTGGCATGGTTTGGCGTTTCTGTTTCTGGAGGACGGAGCTCCTTAACCCAATATCGTCGGGGTGCCATTTTTACTTTCGGAATATGTTTTTTTGTTTCATACCCATGGGGCTTGTTTATCGGATTGCACTTCTTGTAGTTTACGTAGTCAAAACCAGTTTGTGGGTGAAGTACGGAGCTTCTAAGGTGAGGAGCGTCAGAAAACAACTCGTTCACCTCTATCGTAGCATGTGTCACACAAGTATTCCGAAATTGATACATACCCCCTAGCGTGGCACGTCTCAGATCCCCCAAGCAAACACCCTCATAAAAAAGTCGGTGCTATGATGAGCACCCCTATACCGTAGCTTAAGGCGTCCGCGTCCGTCACGCCGCGCACGCCGCTTCCCTGGACGGCCAACGTTGCCCAATCCCATGGGGATCCGTATCTCGAAACCAAAAACGATATAAGTAAAAGCTTAAGTTTGCGCATAAATAGAGTAGTCACTCGGCCGAGGGGCCTCAAGCAGCTGAAAATTATAGGACCAAAAATCGGTCTCCCTACCGCACAGCAGGGCCCTTTTTAAATTGTCAGACCTGCAAGGTTTCGTGATATATGCACCCCCGTGAGTTGGGCTTTAATAATGCTACGCCAACAAATCAGTTTAAGAGTAAAATTTGTGTGAGCTACACAGAGCCACTGGTCTCAGTGGCCAGAACGTGGGATTGAAAATGGACACATGCTACCAATAGCACGATAGAGGTGTTCTTCCATGTTTTTCCGAGGTTCTGTACCTCACCCCAAAACCTAACTTTGAGAAATATATACTGCGAGCTTAACTTAACCCAATGGCGCGTGCTACGATAGAGGTGTTGTTCCATGTTTTGCCTTTTTTTGTTTCTGAATGACGGGGCTCCTTAACCCAAAATCGTCGGAATCTCATTCTTGTTTAGCAATATGTTTTTTTTAAATGCCTAGCACATGGGTTTGCTCATCGGGCTGTGCCCTTCCAGTTTTCTCAAAAACAGTTTTCGGGTGTGATATGGAGCTCCTAAAGTGAAGAGCCGCAGAAAAAATATGGTGCACCTTTATCGTAGCATGGGTCGTCTACAGTAGGTTATATTGTATCTGCAGTAGGTCCTATTAACTATATATGAACCAAACATTGTTAGCAAAAATAGGGAAATATATAGGTTTTGGTGTCTACAGTAGGTCCTATTGTGTCTAAAGTAGGTCTTACTAACTATGGTCCCCGTAATAGTATGTTTGGGGAGGGGTTGCGACTTAGGGAGCAAGGCGGCAAGTGAAACAATTATGATGGTCGAGGCTCTGCCATCTCTTCTCATAGAGACAGAGCCTCGACCATCATCATTGTTTCAGGTTATGAGTGTCGTAATCATACTTGTATGTTTTGACCAGGCGAAGTCGATGATGATCCTGCCTTGCCTTATCCAGTCGCGGAGAGCTGCAAAGCGAATTGCGATGTGCTTGCTTCTGTTTGAGTAGTTCCTGTTAGCAGCGAGATGGAGAGCGCCTCGGTTATCTGAAGAAATGGTGAACGTCCGCATGTGTGCCAAGCCCATCGACTTCTCCATGACTGCTGACAGCGGCGCCTGCAGCCACTTCATCGACAATCAACTTCTGCAAGGTATCGAAAATAAAATTCTGAACTCTGGAAGACTTTTCCGACGCGTCTACGAGCTTCACGACGTTTCCTATGAAACTACGGTCTTCTTCCACTCGTCAGCAAGCACTACAATGTCAGCAAGCACTACAATGTTTAGAGTCTTCATAGCCTGGACAAACACGAGGTTGCAGATTTAATTCCGTCCACCTCTGTCCCTCCTGGCTGCTCCATAAACGGCACGCGCTGGGTATTTCGTGTGAAAACAGACGGACGTTTCAAAGCAAGGCTGGGCACAACAACATGGACTGGAATGCTTCACAACTTTTGCACCAGTTTGCCGCATCGAAAGGCAACGTCTTCTGCTGGCTATTGCGGCATCACGAGACTGGCCAGTACTAGCTATGGACGCACAAACCGCATTCCTCAACGGGAAACTCCAAGAGGACGTCTACACCAAGCAAGCACCAGGCTTCGAAAAGACAGACGAGATTACCAACAGACCGCTTGTGATGAAACTACGCAAGAACTTGTACGGACTTCGACAATCTCCCAGCGTCTGGAACAGCACCATCGACAAGGACTTACGAGCTATGGGCTTCACGTCTACAACTTCAGACCCCTGCGTTTACACAAAGGGAAGTAGCAACCACTACATCATGCTGACGCTATTTGTCGACGATCTTCTCATCACTGGACCATCAACGGCAAGCGTGGCCGAGGTTCGAAGCATGTTTATGTCAAAACTTGCTATGACCGACCTAGGGGACGTATCTCAAACTCTTGGAATCGAGGTCAAGCGCAACAAGGAAGCCGGCACCATCGAGCTGAACCAAGGCAAGTGCACACTCTCGGTGCTCGAACGTTTCAACATGAGCGATTGCAATCTAATACATACGCCCGGGACTGGAAAGGAACTTACGGCGCAACCCGAAGGAAGCGTACGTCTCGAGGAACAAGCAACAAAGCCCTATCAAGCCATGGTAGGAAGCCTCATTTTTCTTACACAATGTACGGGATTTGATATTGCATTCAGTGTGATGCAAGCTGCAAGGCACATGGCCAAACCTACATCAGTACACATGGCTGGAGTTAAGAGGATCCTACGCTATCTAAGAGGCAAGCCGAACCTACCTATCGTCTACAGGAAAGACTGCAGCTTCGATCTGGTTGGCTACTGCGACGCATCATATGGGCTAGGCGACCCCGACAAGCTAAGGTTAGTGACCGGCAGTATGTTTTTCATAGCTGGAGGGTTGGTACACTTTTCGAGCCAGCTTCAGAAAATATCTGCAACCAGCACTACTGAGAGCAAACTGATAGCGCTCAGTTCATGTGCCAAACAAGGTATCTATCTCGCTGGGATCATTGAAGAATTGGGCTGGACACACATGCGGACGTTCATCATTTCTTCAGATAACCGAGGCGCTCTCCATCTCGCTGCTAACGGGAACTACTTCAACAGAAGCAAGCACATCGCAATTCACTTTGCAGCTCTTCGCGACTGGATACGGCAAGGCAGGATCATCATCGACTTCGTCAGGTCAAAACATACAAGTATGATTACGAGGCTCATAACCTGAAACAATGATGATGGTCGAGGCTGTCTCTATGAGAAGAGATGCCAGAGGTGGCACCGAAGTGTCTGTGAAGATCACTTGTAAAGAAGAAGAAAATACATATATTGTTTGGAAAAGGCGCTTATGTGGCCATAGGAAAAGAAGAGAAGAAGAAGAGAAGAGTGAAGAAAAGAGAGGAGTAGAGGAGTAGAGAAGTCGAGTGATCGAGGTGGGCGTGGCCGTCACCTGATCATCACGGAACAATGCCCATGCTACGGGCAGATGAACTCTAAGGGCTGCTATACTGGCCGACAGTCCGTAAGGGTTGTTGTACTGACCGACAGGTTCTACAGCAACGTTCCCTGATACTTATGGTGGCAAGCTAGATGCTCTGCATTAATACCAACGTCCCGATCAAGGCGAATTGGATATACGATATACCGAATAGAAAGAACGTACTAAAGAACAGTCTCGCCGCATTTATCCGATATCCAAAAGGCATCTAGGCTAAGATCCTTACTGTAGTGTACTTAGGGTAGTGACAATAAATACGAATCAACTAGATACTAGTGGTAGTGGACTGCTGAGTCCATATTCCAACAGATACTTCGAAGTAATTGTTTTATGGGTTAGCACTAATAAAAGGAGGTACGAGTATGACATGGTGGATGCTCTGAATACCACCAACCGCAGGGTTCATGTTAAAGCAGTGGCCAAAAAAGGGTATACCCGATGGGTTTGTAGACAAAACAGGGTACCATTGTATTTCAGTGACCGCGACGACCCCAGGGCGCCATCTCATTGGCCAGCGCCGGCCATCACCTACTACCCGAAAATGTCCGGGCTGTTCGACCACAACCGGCCCAACAGCCCACCACGCACCAGCGGACGATTACGACGTACCACGTACCACGCACCAGCCGACGTATCACGAAGTATTACGACGTATCCAGCCGAGTTTCAACTGTGAATCAGCTATATACAAGCTACTATACTACTGCTGTGCTCGTGGTTCGGAGATTAGGGAGAGAGAGTATTGTTTGGGTGGGAGAGGGGGCGAATCAACTACTACTGCTGTGCCGTGACGAGGTGGTTTTTGGTTGGGAGAAGGAGAGAGAGAGCGCCGTGAATCAGATACGAGTTACTATACTACTGCTGCGCTGTGAGGTGGCTGGTGGCTGGTGGTTCGTCGAGGAGGGAGAAGAGAGAGGTGTTTTTTGGGTGGGAGAGGGAGCGAATCAACTACTACTGCTGTGTCGTGATGTGATGGCTTTTGGTTGGGAGAGGGAGACGGAGCACTGCAAACCAACCACTACTGATGTGCCGTGTTGAGGTGGCTTTTGGTTGGAAACGAGAGGCAGCGCGAATCAACCAAATCATGGATACCTGTCAAGCAGACGGATGGGTATCTATCTAACAGATGGTTCCGTCGGTAACAGGGCTGGCTGAGGGCACGAACTTCGATGGACTTGGCTAGTGCGTCGGCTGGTGCGTGGTGGGCTGTTACGCCGGTTGTGGTCGAACAGCCCGGACATTCTTGGGTAGGTGGGTGTACGAATCGGGTACCCCTTGGGGGTGAGTAGCCAAAAGCGGGTATACCCGGTGGGTTTGTGGACAGCGTAGGGTGGTGGCCGGCGCTGGCCAATGAGATGGCGCCCTGGGGTCGTCGCGGTCACTAAATAAAATACAATGGTACCCTGTTTTGTCCACAAACCCATCGGGTACACCCTTTTTTGGCCACTGCTCTTCATGTTATCTTGAGCTTTGCCTTATAGCTGCCAAGGTTTGCGCATAAAATGGGGGCAGGGGGGGGCAACATGAAGAGTAGAAGGGAAATCGCGGTGGACGAAAGCAGGAAGGAGGTGGCACAGACAGGGTAGCAAGGTGTCAGGCCGACTAGTATAGGTAGAACCTGCCTATCCATGCTACTGCAGTATTACCACCAACTGCTGCGGCTACCTCGAATGTGATATTATCGTGCTTTGACTTCCCGTGAATATATTTCCTTCTTGCGTTTCTTGGTGTCTTCGTTTCTTTGTTTCCGCTTATCCTTATGAAAGACGCCTTACCTCGTAGGTGGGTGATGGGCCTGTTTTATTCGTTTTGTATTGCCAGAGGCATCCCCTCCGGGCGCGGGGCCCGACAGCGATACAACCACTGCGGTCGACGAAGCACGAAGGGGCGGCGTCCTTCTCTCTTCTTCGCCTGGGGATTATTTCCACGACGCTGCTCTCGTGCAGCGTCTCCCCCGCTCCGTGCGTTTCCCAAGTCAGGAGGTGACAGACCGCATGGTAATGGCTCCAGCCGCATTTGACACCCGTGCCGGCTGCTGCCTCGGGGCTTGTCTGTGGACTGCCTTGTCTTGTTGTCTTCTGGGTGTTCCGGGTGTTGATTTGTTTGGTTTTGTCTTCAATGTGTCTCCCCCAGCTTTGTTTAGTTGTACCATAGTTTTCCTTTGTATTTTCCCGGGGTATTCTCTGTTTCAAACCATTTTGGTTGCTGGCATACGTATGTTGTGCCTGTCGTACCCAGAACGATGGCATGACATTGCGTTGTCTAATACATTACGCTGTCTTACAAGTAGTTTGTGACCGCAGGGCGTGTACCTGGTATCTCTCTAGGGTGAAGAATCAACACGGACACTGGGTGTGCTGGATGTCGACGAGTATAGAAGATCGGTTTAATGTGAAGAACACACACTCCTCTGGGTTATCGGGGCTGTGGACAGCCTTCAAAAATGCGTTCCATATTGCATGGTGAGTAGTTAATTAATGGTGAGAGACGGGGGCATTATGTAATACACTATGTGTGGTTGGCGCAAAATGCACCTTGTGGGGTTTGGCGAGCTCTAGGTGCACCATATCGTGGTTGGAAACTCAAGTGCGATCCTCGGAATAGACACGTTTTACATTTTTTGTTCATCCCATCCAGTCCCCACCCATCACGTATTATCTTCGTCCTGCTAGTCCACCCCCTTACCAAGAGTAACTCAGATCCGGGTCACAACGCAAGCTCTTCTCCCCCCCCCCCACTACGGTGCGTGGCCTGCATTTTTATCTCCGTATCTTCCCTTATCGACTCGCGTCGAATTGTGCCTATACACGCGCTATCGTCAGTCTCCTATGTTCTTCTCTTTTTCCGAATTACCCATCCTCGATGACAATCGAACTCCGGCAGGAGACCTCCTCAGCAGTACTCTGTATCACGGTCTACCACCCGGACCGCCGGGGCGACCGGCCATGTCGTCTGTAATCTGCAAGCACGATAGCCAAAGGACATAGACTCAGAGGTGATTATCGCTCCACAGGCAGGCGCGTCCTACATCGTCACGGTACTACAGCGTTGGAACAACTGCAGCAGCAATCGATCGATTCACGTTCAACCACAGGGTCTACTGTATAGCTCGATGAACTCAGACCGAGCGCAAAGACTAGTACCTGCGTTCCCGTTGTGTATGGAAGCTGGGGGCGATGAGCTTGCTGCGCCGCCTTCTCTTGCTTCACAAAACTCGGATCCGCGTGGGGAGGCCGGAGGTTGTGCGGAATTGCTTGCTCTTGTTCGGCAGTTATTATTGGGTTGTGTTGTGTTCTGGCGAGAGCTTCTCTTCCATTCATTATGCGGCTCAATTACGCAGACAGCGATTACTCAAATATTTGGAGGCCTCTATCCCCAGGGTGTTTTGAACTAATAGCCCCTTGAACTGTATCGCCGTCCGAGGATGGGACCCGGCGAACCTGGTTCCATGCATCGTCATAGACAGCACTTGTTGTCTGCTCTGAATGACACTATTATTAGCAGGGTTTGTGATTTGCGAAGCTTTCTTTGCGCATCGCGGTACCCCGGTATGACACACCAGGCCAGGTACCCAGGAATGCCTTAGTGACGTAGCAGTACGACGAGCGTCTCGCCCGAAATTTCGATTCTCGGTGCAAGCTGGATTTCGGATGTGCTGTACTCGTACTCTTGGGTCGATGAGGCTGTGGACCCCAGACGGGCCAACCCTAGACCGACAACCGACAAGGTTGCTCAGAAGGTGTGCGTGGTGTTGATAATAATGTCCGTGGTGCACGAGCTGTGAGGCGAGTGTTTGTGAGTGCGATTGGCCCCAAATGCACTTACTTTTTGTTATACGGTATTGGATAACCTGGTACCACATATTATACGTAAGAGTACCTGGTATCCTGCTGTAATGCAGCGCCAACGATAATTCGTTGCCGTGCTGTTCCCCTACGATAGGGTGTTTATATTTAAGGTCGGATCGAGGAATGGATTTTGGGGGGGGGGGTCGGACTTAAAAGTAGGGAAGCGACCAAAAACAGGTACACATGATAACTTGAAAGCCAAAAACAGGTGCATTTCGATACGAGTGAAATCGATTATTTGTTGTATAAATGTTTCGAATTGCGTTGTTTATCATCATGTTATATGGCTTGGCAGGGAGAGCAACTGGCTGGCATGTCTACCGCATTGACCAACTGCCTCCCTTCACTGCCTGGGTCCTACTACTAGACACAATCCCAGACGGTCGAGACATCGAACGGTCCAAGACCATTCCACTCCTCCACATCCGAGGTTAATCCGGGACTTCTACAGTATATACCCCCATACAGTGTCTTGACCTGGCTGCCTTTGCAAACCCTTATAGTCTTCTAGCTTACGAGACACATGTCCCGCATCATCCGCATTATTACGTGTGTAAACCTTCTACGCACCCGACTTCTACCTTCCTTCTCGCTGAATGACTGGTTCTGACATGTCACCTCCAGCCGCAAGCGTCGAGGCGCTCCCTATTCTCAGGGTGAAGGACGCATTATTTGGGGTTACGCCCCAGTGTTTGGACCACCTCCCTCAGCGCTCTCAGCGCCTGAACGTATCCCCACGCTTTTACTTGATCCCCTGAACTGTACGAGGAACGTGGCACGTGTTCAGGTAGCGCTGCATGACATGACACAAGTGCCACCAAAAGAGCGACAGCTCCGCCACCTCACCCAGCCCGGAACGCGGGCCCCAAACCTCGCTCCGTGTACGTACAACGACGCTACCAACTTGAGCCTGGTCCCCTTGATGGCCGCGGAAACGCACCTCAACACGGTCAGCATCACTCCATTGAAGCCTCCTCAACTGTCTGACGCTGGAAAAGAACGCAACATCGCCTGACTCTTGTGAGAAATGTGCTGGGTGCACAACACCCGAGCCATTAGCTAATACCTCGTCTGACCTGGCGAAGATAAAATAGTTCATGCCCAAACATAGCCATAGCACTCTACCCCCGGAACCCCAGGAAGGTACTAGTTCCAGCCAGGCGATCAACACATCCCACGATATAAGGAGGCGAACCCGTGGGCATGTGCCCGCCAATGTCGTGTGCGATCGCGAGATACCTTGCAATGCACTCTTGGTTAAAGGTGAAAATCACGAAATACCTGGCAAGCAACCGCGGGCTAGCAACCGCTGTAGCCAGGAAAGCAGCAGCCCTGTCTGTTCGCGCGTTCTACCAGTCTACCAGCACCGTCTCGTGCTGTATCCTCTAGGTATTCTCACTCAAGCGATCAACGAAACAAGGCCACGTTGTTGCCTTCAAAGTGGATTCTTGAGCCACAGGGCATGACCAAAACGCCAATTCTCTCTAGAACAACAAAGCGCATAGTATGCTCGAAACCATTCCCGATATCTCATAACCTTACCCCTTAGTATATAATACGCGTGCGTAGTAGTTGCGTTGTGTTGGATATGTAGTTTGATGTTAAAGTACACCAGGTAGCTTTTCAGCACCGGCTGTTCCACTCGACGTTCTGCGGCCACGCGACCATTCCACGGCTTGCATCATGATCATGGCGGTCATGGCGATCATGACGATCAGAGTACAAGGGATAGCGGCGCCAAGGAAGTGTACAACTGCAGTATGAAACCAAGGGCGTGGGTCTTGCGGATGTCATGGATGCCATCGGGGTCTGATGGAGGGAGGTTGCATAGACCTTGGCGGAGCTTCGAAAAATGGTTGAACTACACTTCACTGTTAGTTTTAATTCAAAACCTCAACCTTAACCCGACCGCCTGGAAATCATCGTAATGAAGATGTAATGATATTCTATAAACATGAATATGAATAGTGTAGACTGTCAACCATTTTGTCAAAGCTGGGCCAATTGTGTGTGTGTGTGTTCTTCACATTAAACCGTTCTTCTACTCGTCGACATCCAGCGCACCCATTGTCCGTGCTGAT
>JAYJME010005433.1:0-10106 GCA_036873775.1 Costaria costata
AGTGACTGGCGTGTTTTACAGCGTCGTTGCCAACCGACGCCAACCCAACCTATATATATAATATATAGGGGGGGTGGCCAGAGGTTCAATGCCTCCCTCAAAACCGAGACACAACATGTTCCGGTCAGCCAGAAAGACATTGCCAGATCGGAGCGTTTCGCCCAAAACCGATAATCAGAAAACAAATGCTCAAGACAGGAGGTACGTAGGGTAGCCACGTGAACGAGTTGTACTGTTGCAAATTGGCAAAAAAAGCTCCGACTCCCCTCGTACTGCCCCTGTGATGTAAAACATGTCGGACACCTTCAGTAGTCAAGTAGATATTAACTTGCAACCCACGCGCTGACGCATTATCTCCATGTGCAATAGAACGGAACAAGCGGCTACGATAGGCTGACATCGGCGTCCATGACAGCAGATGGGTCTTGCGTCATGGGAGGTTTCACCGGTGGAACCTGGAGCAAAAGGGCAAACCCGGTTGTGTTCGACTTCGCCGCTGTCAAGCTGGATGCAGATGGTAACGAGGTCTGGAGGTGGCAGGTAACAGGAGGTCTGCTCGCAGGTGTATGTGTAAGCTATACCGCGAACCATGAGGTGGTTACAGTCGAAGTAGTGACGACATCGAATACATTCTACAAATACGGCATCAATTTGGCCTTTTGCTACATTACTTACATGGCAATTGCTATATTTCGCTCTACATAAACTTCAGTCTGCAACCGCTTGTATACATGATTTCCCTGTGAACTGCACGGTGGATTTCTCAGTGTTTATTTTCTTGGTAGGTGTTCCTGTATGGTTCGGTCAGGACTATCAGCGCGGTTATAAAATTGTACCTTGTAGGTCGTGAAAAACTCCCGTACTCGACAGTAGCACGGATATGTCGCATGGTCCTACGTGCTTTCGCAAAGCTACCAGCGTGTCCATTGGCGAACACCCGTGGTACATGTCTCGTCGTTCTCAACGGACTGTTTGATCATGCTACATAAATCTGCTGGTTTGCTTTGTAAAACGCTTGTGCGCACCAGCCGTGACAAGTAACGACGTTCCGTATTCACTTCGCAATACATATTGCGATATTTGTTTGCCTGTGTGATATTCTGATGGCTTGTATTCGAGCAGAATGGCACTGTGCATGACGACAGAATTGAAGCTGTGGCGGTGCAAGCAGATGGGACCATCGTTCTCGGTGGCTACACGTCAGGGGACTGGAACGGCTCGAATGCCGGCGGGTACGATTTCGCTGTCGTGGCTCTGAACAACGACGGAGAAGAGATCTGGCGCTGGCAGGTGACCTGGGAGCATGATGGATTCATCAGGCTACCGTAGGGGATGCGCCTTACCTGTGCCATATTAATCACGCAAGGAACTCGGTACCGATGTTGGACATCATCGTCCGATATCACCCGATGAACAGGTCCAATGGGTTTGCTTATTGAAACAAGTGCCGAATCAGGTGGTATATGGTACATCACAAACCGGGTTTGAAATTACGGCGCAGGTGCATATTTGAGGGGACCTCGGACAATATATTTGGGTGTACGTGTACCCACGTAGCGTAGCCTGAACACGGCGAAAAGGGGCTACGAAGTATGCTGCGTTCATTTCGAGAGAGTCATGCAGTTCTGCTGCTGTTATGATTGGTTGACGTGTGGAACGATCAAGTCGGTCCAACCAACACGACCAAAGCGTATTATTGTTGTGTTCATGTCTGCGTCCCGTGTGTAACGTGTTCAATGTCGTGTGCGAACTACTCAGGGCGGCTCTGCACCATCGGCCAACATGTCTGGGGATGATCGCATATTCGATATTGCTGCAGGCTCCGATGGCAGAATACTCTTGGCTGGGATGACCAACGGATCATGGGAGGAAACAAGCGTTGGGCAAGGTGACTATATGGCTGTGATGCTCAACACCAGCGGTTTGGCTTCGACTTCAGCGACGGGGTCTGCTTCATCGGCTGCCACGCAAGGACCTTCACGTGCCCCCACGAGAACTCCTTCACAGTCCCCCATGATGACAACGCCGTCTCCTACTGCACTAGCTCCGATGACCTTAACAACAGGAGGGCCTTCATCACCTCCCACGCCAGCAGCCCCGCTTGTTCTTTCACCTGCATCGAATACAACGCCAACCTTCCCGACTGCGCCAAGTTTACCACCTTTTTCAGCACAAACTATGTCACCAGCTGCCACGCCACATAGCGCTGGCTCGACGACATCAACCGCCTCTAGCTCGAACCCTATCATGGCGGGGGTGGCGTCCGCCGTTGCCGGCACTGTTCTAATCGGGCTAGGGGCTTGGCTACGGCGGCGAAGCATTGCGAAGAAGAACGAAAACAGAAGGATTTCCCATCTTGCCGACGTCGGCGTTGACGGAGGCACTTGCTCACTTCCGCTCGAGCGAAAACCTTCGTCCCCGCCGTTTTCAGGTTCACCTGCGTTGGCGGCGCCGTCGGGGGGCGCTGAGCACCATGTTGGTGTAGGTGAAGGTATCGTCTCCCAAAATACAGCACCATTCGCTTCTGCGGTGCAGCCTAAGTCCGATTCCACCACGCATGCTGGCAACGGTGTTGGTAATGGTGGAACTACGCTCGTACAAGGAGATTCCGAGTCGATCAGTTATGGGGGGCACGGTTCTAGAGGTGAGGTTACCTTTACGGAGGCAGATGCCGAAGACTGTTCCGCGCGTCCGGCTTTGCCAGTTACGACGTCCGTGGCCGAAATCTGTTGTGGAGGTGGTGAGGTTGAAGATGCATTTGTCACCGATTACCCCGAACCAACCGTAGGCGAGCTTGGCTTCTCGTCGTCGCCTCCCCCCCGAACGTCATCCGATCGCCTTGGGCTTGGCTGCGCGGTTGGGGCGGCGGCGGAGGATCTGGCGCGGAATTGCCATATTCCCGGCGTTAGCGATGCAGCGGCGGCGGTTTCCATCCTTGTACATCTGGTCGGGAACTACCGGGACAATAAGAAAGGCAGCGAAGCGAGCCTTAAGCGGTGCAGGTCGATCGTTACTATGCTTAATCGGGCTTCGAAGGTTCTGGGCAAGGTGGGATGTCCATGTGCAAAGCACAGGCATATTGCGCTTGTGCTCCGTATGCGTTTTGCGTGCATGTTCCCCCAGGGCGATATTTATGTTGCTCCGCCGTCGACATGGTCACCTCCTAACTGCATAACCTAGTTTCACGATGTCTTCAATGCATATGTCGTACAGGCCTAGTACGCGGAATTGTGAAATGATATACTAGATCGCTTTTGGAGAAGGAGTAATGCTTGGGTAGGATATTTACACACGTGGTATGAGGTTCCTGACGTAAGGTCGTCTGTACGCCAGCCGAACCCGGGATTTAGAGGTGCGATGATCAACCACATGGGTTAGGCATATCATTTCACCCAGTTATATAGTTGAGTCTCACCTGCCTGCAAAACGTGGGCCCACACGCTCACCCTATACTGCGGAAGCGTGCTACGATAGAGGTATCACTTTTTTGCATTTGTTTATTCTGAATGACGGAGATCCTTCACCCCCAAATTTTCAGCGTGTCATCCTTGTTTTGCAATATAGTTGCGTTTTATTCTTAAGGTCATCGTTATTTTTTTTTAATCGTGTTGCACTTTTGGTTGACTCAAAACCAGAGTAGGTGGGTGAAGTCAGAGCTCCTAAAGCAAGGATCTCCAGAACAACACTGGCGCACCTCTATCGTAGCACGCCTCTGCGACATGGCAGTGAAGAGTATCTCTATAAATCGTATTTCCTTTTTACAGAGATAAACGTTGCACACGCCGAACACATCGCAATCTACAGTATAGATAGAGATATCTAGACCAAATTCGTGCCGATATCAGTTGTTGCGCAAGGCGTGCATCATATAGTCCTCACCCAACAAAGGAATTCGTAAAAACAGCGTCAAGCAGACCCCCCCCCCGGTGCCGTATACACCGTGCAGATCGTATCACTCAATGAGTCTATTCGGCCCGCAAAAACAACACAATGGAATTTTGTCATGTGTCCGATGACGTAGTTGTCGTTCGTTGCAATGAAAACCAGGGTGGTGACACTAACACCAAAGCAGAGCGTGATATGCTGGGAGATGTGCATGATGCGGTCGTCGATTTGGTGGAGCTCGTCAAAACCTACCAGAGCAAGAATAGGCTTTCTCAGCTGCTGATGTCGACGCTGTTCAAGCAGCGCCAGGACGAGTTGGGAGCGGTTGTGGACAGGGCCATCTTAGGCCTGCAAGTGAGTTTTAGACAGGTTTAAACGCTTAGGTTAGAGTTGTCGTAAAACCACGTTGGAGGTTCGTGTATGAATGCATGCCCCAACGGGGTGAAGACTTCCTGACCCGAAGGTCGACAGTTCCCAAACACGTGTCTGTGGGGACGTACAATATGTGCATCATGCGATCTTGGAGTTGAGCGAGTTGTTTTTCTCTCACATTCCGTCAATCTACCCACCGGGTAAATTCACATCCCTATCGGTTGTGTTTATGTTGTTCATTTATGCTGTTTAGCTGGGCCTGCAGGTGCATGTCGGAAGTGATGTTAGCGCCGTTAAGCCGGAGGTTAGGACGATTCAGGCGAGCCTGATGCAACAGGTACTTACGCGGGCTTTATGACTGGCTAAGGCCACGTACTTGATACACGTTGCTGTGTCAGGTCTAAAACGTCTAAAATATATATCAGCCGTTTGTAACACCCACGAAGAAGTCCACAGTGATGAGCTCTATCCAGGAACGCGGTACCACCATCATGGGGCGGTTTCAACGTGATTTCGTTCTTGAAGAAAAATCGTCGGTGCTAAGGTTCTGAGCCCTGATACAGTAAAAATGTTTCGCCATCAACCATCGATCTGTTGTCCGGCACTTGCTACGTTTCGACAGGGATCTAGTGCGAAAGCTCAATCAAAATGTCTAGCCGAAAACCGCAAGGCGAGGAGGCAACGTCATCTGGACCAACTCGAAATCCCTGTGGATCACGTGACCATTACGGACGAACTACTGGGAAAGGGCGGGTTTGGCGAGGTGTACCTGGCCGACTACAACGGTCGAAACGCCGCCGCGAAGGTACTTCGAATTCAATTGTGTAAAATGGTAGTCGGTAGTCTGAGCTGCCCATGACGGGGTGAGTGCATCTTTTCCCAGTTTTCTCGTTCTTTAGGAATGGTTGTTACGCCATTAAGAGGTGGTCTCACAGGCGAGAGAAGGCAGTATTACGTGTTGGTCATATTATATCATGATGCACACAGGATACACGCGCCAAACAAATTATGCTATGTAGAAGACGAAGAAGGTGCTTCTTGTGTTGACAGCAAACGTTGACAACAACAGAAAAGGAAAAGGGGTGCGATGAGACAAATTTGAGTTGGTGGGATAGGCCCGCGGTGTCTTTCGGAGCTTCTTGAACTCCGGTACCTTGTTCACTACAATCATACCGCTGGCGCAAAAAAGAAACTAACTTCACACAACCTCTGGGGTTCTGTGGTCTTTGAAATATCTTTCGTAGTCACGGCGCGTACTGGTATACAACAAAACTAATGTAACAACAAACGATATGAGGTGGTCGGTCGGTTCAGGAGTCTCGTCTTTCAAAATACAACAGTGCGGTCAAAACGTTCTACCGTTATCGAAACACGCGTCATAAACACACGTTATGTTAGATCCCGTATTATGTTGGTGTGGGTCACTCGTGGCTGTCCTCTCACGCACCATAACATGCTGGCGCCTTGCAGTATAACGGAACTCATCACCTTTACACCTACAGTGTATTCCAGGAATTTGTTACACCCTCTAAAGGTGGTAGAACAGGCAAGCAGAGACGGCAATAGTCTGCCTTTCTGACATTGGACAGGTGATTGTCCGCAGAAGGTACACCCCCAAAATGATAATGTTCGGTGGAAACGTTCGGGACAATACGCATCGGAGACTAGTGGTGGTGGTGAATGAAGTTAGAGGGAGTGGGGCAGGCCCACTTTCTGTCTACCAGCTAGGATGGCCAATGGAGCCACAGTATTACGGCTGTGCTCGGCTACTACAGCAAGCTCCTGGTGGAACCTACAGTCCCGCTGCAGCAAGGGCGACTAACATTGATAAGCGATGTAGGTGTCCGCGCCCTGATATCTTAAACATACAGATGAAAACATGCATCCCTCGTGATCGAACACCTACCTGACCATGATTCAAGTTCCTGTCGCGACCAAGCGAGCAGTCCTTCTTGTACGCATGTCATGTCGCAAGCATTGAACAAAACGTGAGATACTGATGCTTTCGCCAGTTCCGCAGTTAACCAGTCCCGTTATTCGAAGAACGGCCGGCCCATAAGCGATAATAAGACAATACCCCACCGCGTTTGACCGAAAGCGATAGTATACTAGGCAGCAGACGAACCTGTGAGTTGAAGCAACAAAACGACGGAACTGTCCATGCTCAATCAGTCCTTTTAAAGTAATCCTGGACTTTTATAGTCAGCACATTTCAACCAGAGACCAACGGCCGTTTCGTTGCAGTAAACGCATGCCGTGACATCTATGGAGGCATTGTTGTTTCGAACTATCAAGGTCAATGGGAGTAAAGCGTGTCAGTACCTTATAACCATACTACACCCACGCTACACCCACGCAGCGTTGCAGCGAAAGGCAGGACTCACGGTGACAGGATGGAACAGCTCAAACTGGAAACATATCCTGGTAACTACAATACGTCAAACTGTTGATTTCACAACATTTCTACCTTTTGGTCGACCCGAGTAGGTCTGTCCAGCAAACCCATAGGTGTCCCTCTGAACAGTGGCCACTGCCAATCGATTGTTGCCTTCATCACCCAGCCGGAACGGATTGATCATTGACCAAACAAAACGTGTATTTCTCGTTGATTTTCCCGTGGTCTGTTGCTTGCTCCGTCCCGTGAATACGATACGTGAACATCCCAGGTACTGCATATGGACTACAACCCACCCCGTCTTGGGGATACTGATTGTGTGGGCAGGTCGACGGTGGGCGATCTCAGGTATCAGAGAGGGAAGAGCCAACACAAAGCCTTCCTGCTCGAACTCCACGCCATGATCCGCCTCCGGAGCCCCTACACAGTCAACGTCTACGGGGCAGTCACGTCACAGCAGAACCGTCTGGTTCTAGTCATGGAGCTGCTTGCGGGCGGCGACCTCCGAACGCTGCTGAAGAACGCTGAGCAGTCACTTCCCGAGGACCAATCCCGGCAAATCATCGGAGACATCTGCGCGGGCATGGCCTTTTTGCACAGCAAGGAAACCGTCCACGGCGACCTCAAGTCGGCCAACGTGCTCTTAGACGGGGACGGCAGGGCGAAGGTGGGCGTATTGACAATTATTGTTATCACGGTCAGGCAGAAGCATTCTCCGTTGGGCTGTGTTGCAATCATGCGCTATAACGGGGGACCACAGTTAATGGGATCACATATTTTTAGCAAAAAAAGGGAAATTGACAGATATTGGTGTCTACAGTAGGTCGTGTTGTGTCTACAGTAGGTATTATTAGCTATGGTCTCCCGTAATAGTTGCGTAGAACATCAAAAGTAGCGAACTATATAGGTGTTAGTGTTTACATTAGATCCTGTTTGTGTCTACAGTAGGTCCTTCTAACTATGGTTCCCCGTAATAGGTGTAGTACCGCAACATGATGGCCGATGTCACCCGCCCAACATCTCGACCGCGGGAAAATTGTATTGTCAACCTGACAAACCATAACACGGGCTAGTCACACATATACATCAAAATCAAATGTAGAGTGAATACATAACATTGCAACGATTATGCGAAGCCCTCATGTTGAGAGTCCCTTCAGTACAAAACACCTCGCGCCCAGACGTGCACCCTATATAGTCGCATGGTGCTGGCGTGCGCCGGGCAATCCGAACATATTTCCCGAAATACCACTTGAGCTACGACGACGGCAGAATTTCCTGCCAGATGGGATTCCTCCACCCAGGAATTATATGACCAAAATTGATACACAAATCCCACTCGTTGGATGATGACATGGCGTCGGATGGGTTGACGTTAATCATGGGGTTAAAGGTTCACGTATTTGTAAACTCCACTGTTTACCCTGGGGTATAGAGCTCCCCATGTGACAGGCCTCGAAGGTGGACACGTACCCTAGGATGCGGTTTATGTTTCTATACCTCGAGGGACGCGTGCTACGATAGAGGTTGCACTTTTTGGCTTTTTGTTTTTCAATAACAGGGCTCCTCAGCCCGAAAACGTCCGGATGCCATTCATGTATAGCGATATGACTTTTTTAAATGCCTAGCCCATGGGCTTTCGTATCGGTCTGCGTTTCCGGTTTACTCAAAAACATTTGTCGGGTTTGATATGGAGATCCTGAATTGAAGAGCCTCATAAACAAAAGGGTGCACCTCTATCGTAGCATGGGTCGAAGGTCATGCAGAACGTGCGATATGTCGACACAAATCCAACCGGCTACGCCAAACGAGGTGTATTTGCCGCTGTAAGCTCTCACCGACGAGCCCCGGCTCTTCAACTGTTACGGGGGACCAGAGTAAATATAACTAAATATTTGTAGCAAAAATAGCGAACTATGTAGGATTTGGTGTCTACAGTAGGTTCTATTGTGTCTACAGTAGGTCCTATTAACTATAGACCAAGTATTGTTAACAACAATAGGGGAATATACCGGTTTTGGTGTCTACATTAGGTACTATTGTGTCTGCAGTAGGTCCTACTAACTGTGGTCGCCCGATATAGATACTGTACGCAACACGCTTACGATTCCGTCGGTATTGAGTGTACATTCGTACTAGGTGATTGGATGTGGTGCCCGTAACCAGTGTCATAGTTCGTCGCGTGTTAAGTGATCCTTCGGAGTGGGACATGTTTAATGAACTCCTTGCCAGAGTAAGGTGGAGATGATCATGTACTGTCACAACCATAAATTAAGATATAGCAGTGAGGCTGTGTTTTCTCTCTATGTATTACATGCCTTGCCATACCGTTGGCAATTATCCACACCTTTCATGTTTTTCTCCGATTGCGACTTGCAGATCGGGGACTTCGGTACCTCTAGATGGACGCAACACACCATGTCCACGGGCCTGGCCACGTTCACGACCAGGTCCAGCCAGAGCACACAGATGAGCATCGCCTGGAGTGCTCCTGAGGTACGCACACCCCTCCACCCGACCCTCTACCACGATAGTCGGTTTTTAGATTTAAGAGGCCCCTGACTGTACATGTTCTAGGCTACAAACTTGGCCATTCTGCATTTTGGATGCCTCACCCCCAACCAAACGTCGACAAAAAGGTAACTGCGCTATGAATAAAGTACTTCCTGCGACACATACGTAAAGTGAGTTATGTTTAGACCGGCCATAGATTTTGAACAGAAAGGCGCACGATGCTATACTTGGTTTTTGAAAATATCAAGTCACAGAGATGCCCATGAAAAATATTCAAAAAAATCCGAATTTCTATTTTTGAGAATATTAGAGTTAAATATGACCATATTTTGGCCGATTTCGGCCAATTTGTACCGTTTTCGGCCGAACTTTGACTTACTTTGCCTGTTTTACGTTAGACATAGCCGAAGACAGGATGACATGCTTTCAGACGAGTCATAGGTATCGAAATGTCAGTGATGAAGCGGAAACAAACCACAAATTTACCGTTTTTTTTGCATTATGAGCCATATTCAATGTTATCAATTTTCGTTCTCTGTTTCCGGAAAAAATGGGCTGAAAGCGGCCGTTTTTGGGCCGACTGGATTGTGTTCGGCCGCTGGCATGTCCAGGAGGCTGCACAAACAAAAAAAAGGGTTTCAACTAAAAACATGACGAGGATTTCAAAAATACCATCACTTTTAGCATCGGACACGGCTCAGAGCCCGTGTAAACATAAAATACTTTACTTATGTGTCGGCGGAAGTATTTCATCAACAATCTCATAAAAAAGTGAAAAACAAATACCTCCAAATGTAATGAATATGTCCTCTGTTGGTAAGCCACGGCGGTTAGAATTGCGCACGTGATAACCCCCCCCCCCCCTCCCCTCATACCGACGTCTGTCTTACGGGCGGCTCTTGGAAGCCACGGCGATTCGCGCTTGGTGCTAGAGCAATGT
>JAYJME010005434.1:0-10106 GCA_036873775.1 Costaria costata
GCCCCCAAGAAGCTGTCGTTTTGAGATTTCGCGCGAATATTCGTTGTTGACCGTACGAGTACAGGGATAATAACAATCGTTGCCGACGACGCCATTTGTAATGGTTTATTACCTTGGGTACGATTGGAACACTGGGCGCACGTCCTTGGGTGGGCGGTACAGGTACAGGAGGCCGTATTCCCCGTGTTCTGTTGTCGCATAGTTACTGTCTAAGACTGAAGATCTAGGATCCATTGAGCAGACACTATCACTATCAACCACACTAATCAGGACCGAACATGGTTAGTAAAAATCAGGGAATATACATTTTTTGTCTATCATGGGTCCTGATTATTATCTGATTATTTCGGTCCCCTGCAGTAGCGTAACCGCACGGTCGCCGGCTGGTGGTCATGGGACGAACAAGCACTCGAAGCTTGTTTGCAGGCGCTTTTTGTCGTCGCTCAGGACGATAGCGGAGGCTTGTTTGCAGGCGCATTTTTTGTCGTCGAGCAGGACGACAGCGGAGACACGCAAAGAAAAACAGAACTAGTCACCCATCCGATAACACCCCAAGGATCTACGAGCGGTCTACCCACTACCTGGTACAGGGCAGTGCGTCTGACCTTCGATACAACCCCCTGCTGCCGTTCGAGCGCATGCGCGACACCTCCGCCGCGAATGTTGCCTCAAAGTCCGGTTCGTCGTGGAGGCAGCGGCGGCGGCGACGGCTACGTCGCGTGTCGTGACGGCTAAGTTCGCACGATTCCCAGTTCCGCGCGGCCGACGTTTTGCTCGCCCCGGAGCTACTCTTGACGTGTTTTCTGTGCGCCGCTTGCCGTGCGCACACGTCTCTCCACGCGCCCTGCTCAACAATTAGGGGTATATACAGGGGTGGCGAAGACGCTAATAAGGAATGCTGTAGGTGTGTAGGTGTTTATTCAAACATGAGTTTTGAGGAATTTTTCGAGATCGCAGCTGAGGTGTCACACCTTTTCATTTTTCCAAAATACGAAAGTACCTTGGTAGGCGTTTGTTGCAACAGGTTGGGCGAAGCAACTGGTGGGGTGCACGTAAGTGCAAGGGCCACGCATTTTAATTGAAACATGAAAAAAAACTGAACGTTGGCGTGGCAACGCCGAGTACAACACGCACAGCAAGCAGTCTGCACGATCGACTTTCAAGGCGGTTTTTGGTACTACTCTGTGTTCGGCACGCAAGAAGAGTTGTTTCGGTCTCCGTGGCTCTCCTTAAACGCTTGCGGAGGCCCCCCGCCGCAACCCCAACTCCGTACGAGTAGACCTGTACACAAAGTGGGTTGGATTTGGCACAAACCATGACGTGTGAAACACGTAACAATTGATGGTGCACTCTCCCGTTCAAGTTGCCCAAAAGCCCCTCCAAAATCATGGCAGCTCCGTGCGGCGCGGATGTAGCGTGACATCATCGTCACGGAAAGCGTGGCGCGACATCATACTTTCCTGACGAGTGGTGAGTGGTTTCGGGATGTACAACACGCACCTGCCCGATAGTCGCCAGGTGGCGGCCAGACCAACGGAGAACCACCAGGCCAGGACTCCTCCTCCCGAGGGACGCGCTGACCTATCGCGACGTGCCCGATATAAATCAAGGATGATGGTTGGGTAGAGAGGGGTTGAGGCCACATAGCGCGTGGGATATACCAGGTATGCCATTTGTGGTGCAGTGGGGCGGGGGACAGCGAGGATACTCTTAAGACACTATGACGGGGGGGCAGAGTAAGCAGAACCCACGACGGACAAAAAAAACATACCCTGGTACTTCGAGTATATAATATGCCCATCTTTTTACACGCCATATTTGAAAATCATTGCTACTGTATGCTCTTAAATAGTCTTAAGTAATATCGACCGAATTTCTGCCCGCGGGAAAGGTGGGCGTTGCTGTTTGACGTTTCCTCTCCTGCTGTTCTGTGGTGGTGTGACAATACGAGAGAACAAACAAAAGCCACCGCCCGCTATAGGGCATGCGCGGCGCAGTTGACCCGATACCTAGCGCCCCGGGTGTTCTGTGTGCATGCTTATATGCTTGTAGCTCTATTCTATTCGCCCATGGCATTTTGTCTTGACGCAAGCATCCCACAACACCGTGAGGGTGGCAGGTTGAAGCTCAGGCAGTAGCAGCAGCAGCAGCAGCAGCAGCAGCAGCAAGAAAAGCCCACTTTCTTGCTTCGTGATGCTTTTCCTGGAAAGGGTGTTTTGTTTTTGTTTACTCAACACCGGTTCAAACTGTCTTATAACTCCTTGATTTTTCTGCGCCCACAAAATACACAAGAGAAGGAATCTATTTTCGTCCGTGACCAAAATAGGCCTTAACGTCGTATCTCGTTTATAAATACGCTGGTCTGATGGCGCCGTCTTGACCTCTCATATGGTTGTGTTCGTTGGTCTCTTTCATTCGTTCAGAATATAAGCTACCCATTGTAGTATTTTGTGTGTTTTCGGTTGGTAACATGCCGGGTTACCCCCTGGATCCTGGATCAAACCCCAACGTGTGGCCATAAACGTTGTGGATGGTTCTTTCAGCTCCGTCCAGTGTACTACATCTTAGCTTTATACCAGGTACTTGGTACCTGGGGTTCAATAATCCTCTCGATTGTAGGGTCCACTAAGCTCTCTACCGCAAGCTTACGCAAAACGGACTGCTACTAACTACCAAATACGTACTAGGTAGGCTGATAGTTCTACATCTTGATGCGCGGTGGTCGGGTACATCCTGTTGAGAAAAGAGCAAAGCAAAGCAGCCGCAAGCGAGAAAGATGCACGCTCCCAATCCGGAAACAGCCTTAACGTTACACGCTCGCTCCGCACACGGTTGGTGCACACACACATACATCCTGTGCAATCGAGAGGGGTGAGAGGGGGAGACCGAGACCGCTCGCGCACCTACCTGAGAGAGCGATACTATCTGGTGCGTGCCTCGCCCGCCATTTTCTGTCACTCGGTGCACGTGAAGGGCCTTTCGGTCAAGGTCCAGGGCAACCACGGTACACTGGCCACTGCACAGCTCCAGGGCAAAGGTTCAGGCAAGTAGAAAGAGAGGCAGAGAGAGAGAAGAGAGCGGGGGGGGGCGGGAGGGAGAAAGGGAGGGAGAGAGGGAGGGAAAGAGAGGGAGAGAGAGATACATGCAGAAAATCACAGGGATATAGTCAGAGAGCTTAGTGTATTGCTCATTTCGACGGCAGTAGAACGACAGCAGTATGTTGGCGCCCTATCATGAGGAAAATCATGGAACCGAATTGGACAAAACCCAGGCAAAAACGCTAAACAAACGAGCGGCGGCCTGAATAACTGTTCGATCGCGTGATAGTCTCGTATCTGAATCACGAGTACGGGAGGAGCTATTTATAGTGGCAAGAAGAAACCGCGTTTTGGTTTAAATCATACAGCAAATTACACGCGGATGTCGAGCTAACACGTACGGTCGACGATACGCTGGTGAGGCGACCTTAATTATCGTTCTAGTTGGTCTTGTCGGCAAAAAATCACCAACGAGGAGTGTAACGACGTTGGCTTCTATGCCAAAGAAACCGTCTGGAGCTCGGTTCTAACGCCTATCCTACGATCTCTGGGCTTCTATTCCAGTTTTGACTGAAACGTGGTAGTTTCGTCGAATCGGTTGGGTACCCGACCCCGTGTTGCGACAAACATCCTCGAACCCCCCCATCTGGTACCAAATACTCTAAACTGCGGGCACGAAATATCTTTCATTCTACTGATAGCAGCTGCATTTTTGGGCGGTACGATTATTGTCGCGGCGCGCGGGGGGCTCACCCTGCGTACTCCACGGGTGTCGCAGCCACCGCTCCATCCCTGCTGTGAGCCTTTGCCCTGTTGAACCTCCTGCGCCTGGCCTCGAGGCATTGGGGGGTTGTCAATGTACTTAATGTGCCATCGTTGCTCAGCACAACGGAGAGGCTTGGAACATTAGCATCCCCGTCGACAGTCGGATGTGGCAACGGGGCGATGCATCACCAGCACAAGCACAAGGACATCTATGACTGTACCAGGTACACGACGTGCCATTCAACCGCGACAAACGAAGGAGAGATTGACCTACCGCATACCACCCACCCCCGCTCAACACCGTACCTACCCCAGTCCCGTCGATCTAAATGTCCCTACAACCTTGCCTGACCCCACTCCGAGCGAATAGCTGGCCCTGCCTCCTTCAGAATGCGCTCCCAAAAGAGATCACAACATGGGAGCGAAACAACCTTACACGATCCTCACCGAGCATATCTGGCTCCTGACTTCTTCAGTCTTCTCTCCGTGTCCGTGCCGGCAGCAGTGGCAACGTCCAGTTTCCCTCGCTCATCCCCCGAATTTCGACACTCTCTGTCGTCCTCGGATGCCAATCCCTCCTGTGGCCCGACGGCTGGGGCCTTAGGGTCACCAGACGTGAGAGAAACGCCTCCCAACCCGTCTGTTTCCCCCAGCTTGGAGGAAGTTGGGTGGAGTCGGGAGAAGAAAATACAGATAGGCAGCATACTTCGTATAAGAAGGGTTCCGTCGTGGTAGTGTTGACAGACACCGGTCATTGCGTGATTACAGAAATGGTATGGGGCAAGGCCGGACCTGCCGGGTGGATGCTGATGTCAGGACAGCGATTCAAGGACGAATACCTACGGCCTGACAGCTGGCTGGACGGACCAGAGCCCTTTGCAAGAAAACTACCTTCCCCCTAGATTTTTGCGGGGTAAACAACACGTTCACGTGCGGTTGGAAAATGCGCGCGGGCTGTTTGTCCAAGTTGTTGGACACATCATGCTTTTGGGGTACAGTAGCATCTAACCGTTCCAAAAGCACAAGTGTTTGGTGGCAGAATCATCGACTCTCGACAGCTTGCGAGTGTTCGTTTGTGCCACCCCCCTAGGGCTCCAAGTAGGTCCTCTCTCTGACGTACACGCGTGATTGCCCTTTTCCCATGTTCGCCTGCTTTCAGCAAACCCCGCGCGACTGAGACTGAAAGTTTGCTCATACTTTCGCGTGCACCTGATTTCGATGTTTCCCATTGCCACCGTTGTTTCCGACACCGGGCTCCTTTTTCCCGCTTATTGGTCGGCTCTGAGACGAAACACCACCATTACCACCACCACCACCACCACCACCACCAACACCACCAGCACCAACACCACCACCATCACCACCGCCGCCGCCGTGCTCGCCATCCCCCGTGTAGCGTTTTATCGAATCGACTGTCCCACCCAGCGGCCGACTCGCGGCTCGAAACCCGTTGTGAATGCCACGGCAGTGCACATTTGGCGACTCCCCGTCACTCATGGTGGCGTGAAGTGAACTCTCGACACTTAGATTGATCATGCTGCCCGCCGGATCAAACATGCCACCGCCCGCGAAACCGTTGGTGCAATTGTATGTGTCCAGCCCATCGCTCCTGGCGGTTTTGCTGCTGGCTCTTCTTTCCGCTTTGCCACGGTCGTGAGATTTCTTGGGTTGGACGCCAGGCACGGAGAAGCTATTCCTACTACTTGGGGCTTGGGCCACGGATTTGCGGGGTTGTCGGTGCGGAAATGAATGACCCTGTTTCGTTGTGTGGCTCTCTGGCTCCACTTGTTGATTGCTTCAACAGCAAGGCGTGCACGGATAACAGTAACGGTCGGGAGAGGAGAATCGAGTGGTGTGAGCAGTTCGCTATCCGTTGCCGTTGCTCGACAAGTTCAACAGACTCCAAGGTACAGGGATCACTTTCGAACACCCCGGAGTCGTCATCGCCGTAGGGACTGTCAAACGTAAAACGGCGGGGGCGAAATATTCGGCGTGTGACTGACTGTTTGCCGCTCGGACCAGAGCACTTTGAAGAAACGAGGGCAGTAGGCAAGCACGATCAACAACTCAAGCGATCTCCTGCACGACGCATTCGACCATTTCCCACCCCAGTGAATGGCATAACTCTTGAAGCGATCGAGTGCGACGCTCCCCCTGTCATGCTTCGTTTTGGTCGGCGTACACCTGCCAAAGCTGACCAGCGCTGACCTTGCGAAGTCGAACGCATGACGACGACAACGAAATCCAATGAACAGTCTATAGGCATACCGTGGTACACGCCGGAAACTGCTGCTTTGGCTCCGTCCACGAGCCCGCTTCTTGTTTTTCGTGTCGTTGGTTCCGCACTCCGGAGTGGACACCCCCCCATAGGCAGACGACCTCCGCCTCTCGTTTGTATCGATGCCTCCGTCCAACAAGACCTCACGAATCGACGAAGCGCTGACACGTTGACCGGGGCCGGTAGCGCCGTCCCCCTTTGCATGCCGTTTCGTTGCATTGTTGACTCCGCGCTGTTTGTTTTTTTTGTCGAGAGCTTTTTTCCTGGAGTCCTGGAGCAGCAGAAGGACGACGTCTTCGAATCCTGACGTGGGCGTCCGGTTCGTGTCCTTCCCTGCGGCCCTTTCGGCGGCACGACGGGATACCGCTTTTTTCCACTTCAGGGCAGCCCTGGCGGCGCGCTCCATGTCCTCCTCCTTCTTCATCTATATAGTCAGCGCCATGAAAAAAACCGTGCAAGATGCACGCGAACAGTCATCAATCGGTTTGTACGAGGTTGCTGGGGAAGAGGGGCCAGATGGAAAGCACATACTCCTTAGTTTTGTATATATGTGTGCTGCCTAAAGTTGTTTGGGCGCATGTCTTGTACCCTGAAGCAGCCCGAAGGATGATGCCACAAGCAACGACAGTTGTCCAATGGGCCAAATGTTCCTAATAATATTACTACTGTACTTCGTATTCTCTTTTAAACCAATGAGGTTGATGAGGACCCCAACCTCATCGTGCTTTACATAGTCTCAACACGGCCCTCACCCTTTCTCGTTCCAGTTCCACCAGAGGAGCTATTTCGTGGAGGTCAGTCATAATATTTCGACCCTGTCCAGGTGACAACCGCGCGAGGGTGAAAAGGGTGGAGATCATTGTTACAGAGTACCTGGTAGGGTATTGTTGTACCTGGTATGTACCCAACGAGCAAAACAATTTTGGAGGACCTCGTCAAGTGCTAGCATCACCATCGCGATATTGGATGCTTAGGCAGAGTTTACGCCTGGAGCGTCGTCGTCTGTCGAGGCGATGGACAAAAAGCTGGAAAAACGAGAGAGAGAGTCCGATGGAGAGAGTCGGGGGACAAATATCAACCTACAAACTCCACCGTCGCGGATATATCGTTGTAGCAAGACAAGAACTCGCAGAGTCAGTACGACGTATTCGCGTCGTCACACCCTACGACGCTCCACGGAATTCCCGGTAATATATACGTATTCCATACTTGAGAGATTGTAGTACATCTACACCCACTCTCGAAAAAAAAAAAAACATGCGCCAAGAAAGGATCACACTGCATCATCACATTTCAGTCACTAATAATGACTGTTTTATATACTGTACCTCGTCCACAGGTCCTTGTGAGATCTCCTCGATAGCATTACCATGTTCGTCGTACGAGCAAGCAGTCTGCCTCGCCAGTTTAAGATCCTCCAAGCGCATTGCCCTCTGTTTGATGGTGGATCGCATCTGCCCGGCCAGACCCCCCTCTGTCCCCGCAGGCAGCTGCTGCCCGTCGTCAGCTAAAAAGGCTTCACAATCCGCACCGAAACCGGTGCCCCCATCCGCTGGATCCCCGAATATCAGCATCTTCGAAGCTCTTTTACTATGAACAATGCTCAACGCCGGTGCTGTCTCACTCTCAGATACCGGTATAGTGCCATGTTGGCCTGCCGCTGCTGCCGGAAGCAAAGGGACGGGCATTTTTTCTTCTTCACCAGCAACCCAAGGGGCGAGGGTGAAGAAAGGCAAACCCAAAGTATTACGAAATATTATTGAGGGGGCGCTTGGCCAGGCCAACACCACAGCCGCTGGACCGTGCGGTCGCCTGGTCGCAAAGCTGGAGGCAGGCTAAGGATGTTCAAAAACATTCAATGGCATCATATGAGATACCCCAGGCATGAGGTACGGGACATGAGACATCATGCATCATGCTACATCCATAAAAAGAACACGAGACACGAGATCGCTGATCGACAAAATTAGTCGTAAGTCGTAAAAAACAGAAAAGAGCGACGGTTTCACACCAATCATCACCTATTGCGCCGCGTTGAAACCCCGGCTCGGCGACTCGGCGCGTAAAGTTGAAAACAGGCCCGGGTCGTGTCTCAAGAATACCGGCACTGGCGCAGGTGCCTGCCTGCCTTCCTCTGTCCGCTCTCCGCGAGGAGGACGGAAGCGCGGGAAACAAAGCCCCATGGACATATGCCTGCCTCACAGCCTGGCACGCCCGGACATCATGGGTCCACTGAAGGCATCGAAGGAATCGAATTCTGGTTCGAAATCGTGGCAGCAAAGCCCCGTTTCCGCAGACAGGATCGCTGCAGCCCACAACGCGCAAATGGGTAAGTGCCTTGCGTCGGGGCCGGTGCAATAAGGGATGCGTCAATCTAGCACGGGAAAGTTGCGCAAGCTGTATCCGATGACTGCCCTGCCGTGCTCGCCCCATGTGCCCCGCGGGAATTAAGCCGAGAGGGACATCACGTGCGAGAAAATACAAAATACCTGCTACGTACCGGTAGTAAATAATCCAGTACCAGGGTAAAACGTACGTATCATATCGTAGTGGTGCGATGTTCTTTGTCCATTTTGCTGCTGTGCTCCACCTGCCCGAGTGCAAACCAGGGCGACAGGGTGGTTGCATCTTGCGAGTTGAAAAGACACGAGTCGCAGGCAGCGGAGTTGCTGATCGCCGATAGCCGATCGTTCGGAAGTTGGTTCGAACACAAAAGTGCCATACTCGTGATATAATATGACACCAGTACGAACTCCTGGTACGAACGTGCAAACACAACAACTCGAACCATGTCGTACCTGCACAGATAAAAGACAAATTTTTAATTTTCAATTTTTTCGACGCAACAAACAGTAAACCAGGGTCTCCCCGCCAAAACCGTCGCTTGCTGGTACCAGAACATATTTTACAGTACGTAGAGTTTGCAGTTAACAAGCTGAAGCGGAAGGGGTGCAGCGAAAGGCAAGGCGGCGACAACTGCAGCAGCAATGGCGTGCCGTGTGCTATGCCGTGCCGCAATCCCCGCTTGGTGGCCACGCCGCTTTGTCTTTGTGGCTGTACTTTGCATATTCAGGAAAGAGTCGTATCATAGAATCTCAACATATAACCCGTCCTCTTGTGCAATAACCATATACTGCTGTACCTGGTAAGAGTAGCCACCAACCACCAACCACCTCTTAACCCCTTTAGAGCCGGAAACGGTTTTTGGGGACAAAACTACTTGAAAATAGTGTGGGATACTTTTTCGGGTAGTAAAAGGGTTAAAGGGTACATACTGTAGCAAATTACGTAGCCCTTTTACTACTACTGCACGGCACAGAAACAAAACAGGTATAGTCGTACAGCAGCAGGTAGCCCTCTTTAAGGGACCCTATAGTGAGTTCGGTATTGGAGGTCCCTTATATACCGACATCCCTTATATACCGACGTCCCTTACAGATAGCCCCTTTTAAGGGACCCTATAGTGACTTCGGTATTGGAGGTCCCTTATATACCGACGGCCCTTATCGAGTCAACATAGGCCAAAAACGGTGCGCAGGTATCTGAGGTCCCTTATAAACCGTTTTTCCATATTGCTGGGTCTGTTAAAAGGGGATAACTACTGTATATGACTCTAATTTCGAGTCATTCGTCCCTAAAACGGGACCGCAGTTCTAGCAGGGGATACGTAACACTCTGGCGTTGCTTGCACCTACCGCGACGGCTGCGCCACGTGGAAGTGCGGCGGGGGGGGGGGCGACCTTCCGCAGTCCAAACGCCCAAAAATCGAGGCGTCGTGGTTCCTGCCCGTTCGCTTCGCTTTGCTTTGCCTCGTTGTGCTTGTGCTTGTGTTTTGTGTTTTGTGTTGGTCGTTGGCTTGTTGCTGCTTGACTAACTATTCGGTTTTCGTTTTTCGTCGTTTGTACCTGGTACAGTACGCGACAGATGTTAAGAATCTCTCATTTTTGTCCAGACTGGGATTCTTATGTCAGACTGGGTGTGCCCCACACTAATTTCAGTACAAAGAGGTCAAATTCTTATTTTTC
>JAYJME010005435.1:0-10105 GCA_036873775.1 Costaria costata
ACGCGAGTCGACGAGGGAACAAAATGCTGATCGCCCCTTCTCGCGATAAAAATGCAAGGCTAAGGGGTACCGTGCCGTAGTGGGGAGGGGTGGGGGGGTATGGCGACCCGCCCGGATCTGGGTTACGCCTTAGGAGGGGGGGGGGCGAGAAAAGAAGGGCGAAGATAGTAAATGTATGGGAAGGAGAAAACAAAATAAAATAAAATAAAATTGCGACTGACTGTCTATTATGATTCTTCTTCTTCTTCTTCTTCTTCTTCTTCTTCTTCTTCTTGTGTTATATGGCTTAGTTTGGGTAGGCGATTGGTTAGCTTTTCACCAGTAGCCCAACAGACTAAGACCTTAACAAATGGCGTCGATGGCAGCACATGGGTTTGAGGTCGGGAGTTCGAGTCTCACCGTGCCCACAATAATAGGCATTTTTAGAGAAAAGTGGAACTTCCCCATGTTGAACCTGGAAAAAATTATGTCCAGACCCCCCAAAAAGATAGGAACCGCCTGGTGGTTTTGACACATCCGCCCGTATATCCGGCCGACCTGTATACCCCGCCGTTCTAGGGGGGGGGGTGTTATAAGGCTTAGCTTGGGTAGGTGTTTGGTTAACCTTTTACCAGTAGCCCAACAGACTAATACCTTAACACTATCATGTGTGCTAAAGGCTTGTTCAAGTTAAACGTAGGAAATTTATCCCCCGGCAAAAGTTTGCGTGGTTTTTTCGAGTCAGACCGTGAACTTTTGCACACGTGTGTTCTATGAGGAATTACGAAGACCTCACCCATCGTTTTTGTTTTCTGTTGCTTTGTTTTGCCTGATTTTTCGTGATTTTTCGTGATTTTTTTGGAAAATTTGGACCACCTTACGTAGATCAAACCTTCTTCGGCAAACAAAAAAAAAGGAAAATAAAAACGCGGGGCAAGCCTCGGGAGGGACATAAAGAACACGTGTGCAAAACTTTATTGTCTGAATAAAAAAAACACGCAAACGTGTTGGGCTTTTCTGCGTAGAAGTGTGTAATTTACGTAGTCTCCTTGTAATTGCTTGTTTCTAGTGTATAATCGACTTTTGGTGCTATATCCTACTTGATACTGAACATACGCAGGTCAGGGCATCGAATTTGTGCGTGACAAATTGTGTGGACATGCCTTGCAGTACCTGAGCTGGCTCGATCAGAAAAAAAGAAAGAAACACACATCCTCCTACGGAAACGCCTGACTATTCCTGACAGTTTTGAAGGCCTGTTGTTGGCTGGGATACGTTTCCGCCGCTAGCGCCAGCACTACAGTAGTAGGTCCTTAACAAAAAAAACTGGCCATGTCACATGTCACGGTCTTTCACTGTTCATGGGGGTCAGTACGATACCTGGTACCAGGTAAAAAAAAAGCAATATTCGAGTTAATATAGTAAGCGGCAGTCGCTCGCGGGGGAGATAATTTTGGGTTTTTAGCTTGAACCAGCTCGTTCTACCCCGTCTAAAACAAAACTACGAGATATACCAGGTAGTTACTTATTTCACTCCTTTTATAACCCTATGTCACATCTGCCAGGTAGATAACAGCAATGGAGCTCATACAACGAAACATGAGCGTGTACATAATATAGCAATGACGGCAGAACAGGGGCATCATAATGTTCTTCTTGTTTCTTCTGCAGTATACACAAGTTCGCTGGACAAAAACTCTGTTAATACATTTGCTTCACACGCACAATCAACTGCCCCACAAGGGCAAACCAGACTGAATCGCCACACCGTGTCAAGGGGACAAAATGTTAGTGATATACTGGTCCGAGTTGCAATACAGCCTTACAAGGAGGCGTGTTGGACTAAGCAAAACTCAACGAGCGACACCAGACTACAGGCAGTTTTACTATACACTGTTAAAAGAGTCAGTGCAGTTGCCGTCCCGAAAAGAAAGATGGCCTGTCCAAGAAACCTAACCAGTATTATTACTATTAATAGGTGTTTTTGTGGAAACGGTGGGAGAATTTCGAACGATTTGCACCCCAAGTCATCCATACCAGGTACGAAAAAATTGTTGGTCCAGCATTGTTGTACCTTTATACTATACCACTGTGGACGGAAACATTAGGACCGTTTGGGTATTCGCATTAAGGCCTAAACGGTCCTTATATTTCCGTCCAGGGTGATAAAAAGGACTGTTTGTTAAGGCGAGAACAAAAACAATAGTACAATAATAGTGTACCATGGGTATGTCTTAACCTCCTCCCATTTAAGAACATATATAAGCATTTGAGAGCATTTAAGAGCCTTTTCGATAATTGGAACGAACGGGAACGGAATATGATGGGTGGTGTGTGTATGTCATCGACCATCGACCATCGACCATCGACCATCAAGCATCAAGCAGCAATACTGACTGTGGCACCGCACCTGCTCCGATAGAAAACGATCGCCAAGACAGTGTCGAGGTAGAGGGAGAGATCGTCCGGGGACAGGTCGCACAGGTCGGGAAGTCCACGGACGACCGGCAGTATCAAAGCGCGCAGCTTCTCCTGAGTGTTGGTGGGAGTGGTCGCCGTCGAGGGTAACAACGAAAGAACACCCGGTTTTGGGGACGGTGTGGGGCGCGGGGCGGGGAGAAAGCGCGAGGTAGGAAAAAACTTCAGACCGACAGCACGCTTAGTACTTTTTAAGAGTGGCAGTGGTGCGCCGCCTTGAATGGTGGCTTCAAACGTCCGGTTCGAGATGGACAGCGGGCATCAGTCATGCACACCAAGACAAGATTACTATTAATATAGCTTTTTTGTAGTGTTTCGTTTTGATATGCCTACGTACACTCGAGATGGATGGCGTTACGCTGTACCAAAGGCACGTTCATGCTCTTGTTGTTTAGTGTTTCGGTTTGATATATTACATATACGTGCACGAGCTACTGGAATATGTACGGCTGAAGCGAAAAAACGTCAAACGCTTATTCCTGTTCAAAAGCTATATTGTGTACATGGGACACGGGGGTGAACGCACCCTACCGCGGGTTATTACAGACGGCAGACAAAAACAAAAACAAAACAACAATGGGATGTGATGCAATGTACCGGTAAGCCGTTCTGGTCGAGCCGGGGGCAATAATAGGCTGGGAAGAGACGTTGGAAGCGAGGAGATAAATAACAACAACAACAACAACAAAACCTCAGCTATTCGAGAACTATTAATATTGTCACCGCCTGTAGTAGCATGTTGTGCACGGTATGAGGTTCAGGCACACCGTCTAAGCTATCGGCGTGTATCCCTAACCGAGCTTGGGCAACTATCTAGTATTTTTACCTATTTCTGGAACCGGTTTCGGAATAGATGATCGAATCGATGATCTGGAATCTATTCTCTGGAATCGATTTTATCGGCGGTACGATAACGTTAAGGTGGCGATTTCGGAGGAACGACAAGGACAGGGTACAGAAACAAGAAAATGCCCCTTGGCTTTCGATAGGGGTATTCATTATACCATCGCCTAAAAGCATATACGAATAATTAACAAAATCCGATCCGTTGTCGTGTAACTTTCTCATCTCCTAACCAAAAACAAATAAGTAACTAATGCCCTTTCCAAAACACCAGCATCCCAATAGCGTCTCTCACCTTCTTCAACCCACCACGGCGGGACCGGAAGCGGCCCTCCCAGAGCTCCTGCGCTGCCGGTAAGAGCAGTTGTGGCGCAGGCGTGGATGGCGCCAATCCTTTCGACGATCCAGCCGCGTGTTTCCGGGACGGGGGCAAGCGAAGGACAGGTTGGACCTTGTTGTTTGTCGCTTCCTCCTCCCCGGCTTGGTCACTGAGGTTCCCCGTCGACCCTTTTACCTCCCCCTTGTCAAGGGACTTACATTCGGCCGCCTTTTCTCCCGCTTCCTTCGCTCTTACTGCCGCCGCAGCCGCGGTCGCCATCACCGCCGCCGCTGCCACCACCACCGCCGTCGCCGCTTCTTCGGCCGCTTTGGTCGATTCGGCCGCGTTGGTCGCGAGTTGCGTAGTGACCACCTGCTTCGTGGTTGCCCTGGGCTGCCCGAAGTTCTTCATCATCACACGGAGGAGGAGCATGTCGAGGCGCTCCGGTGTGAGAGGCTTCTCTTTGGCGTTGCCGCTTTCGCCGACCCTCGATGACCTTATCGGTAACGGTAACGACCATGGTATTGACACCGCCTCCTCCACCGCCGCCTCTGCCGCCACTTCCTCCCCGACCCGAACCGCCTCCTCCACCGCCACCTGGCTGCTCGAATCCGTCTCCGTCCCTTGTTTTGCAGCCGAGGTCTTTCCTTGTTGTCCTCCTGGCTCTACCGCCACGGCCGCTGCCCCTTTCCCTAACTCTCCTGGCTCTGTTAGCGGCACCGCCACCTGGCTGCTCAAATCCGTCTCTGTTCCTAGTTTCATCGCTGAGGCCTCTGCTGACTCTTCTGGCTCTGCGACCGCTGCCGCTGCCGCCTCCGCCCCCGCCCCCGCCACCACCACATGAATAACCGAACCTTTCGCCGCTGCCCCTGCCGCTGTTTCTCCTTTGGGTTCGCTTGGCTGTGCGACCGCTGCCGCTGCCGCCCCCGACACTGCCACCACCACCTGGTTGATCGAAGACGTGCCAGCTGCCTCTGTCGCTGTATCTTCTCCTGGTTCTTCTGGCGTTGCTATCGCTGTCGCCCCCGCCACTGCCACCGCCACCTGGCTAATCGAAGCGGTGCCCGCTGCCTCTGTCGCTGTGTGTCCTTTAGATTCTTCTGGTCCTGCTATCGAAGCGGTGCCTGCTGCCTCTGTCGCTGTGTCTCCTTGTGATTCTTCTCCTGGTCCTGCTGTCGCTGTCGCTGCCACCCCCGTCACCGCCACCTGGCCAATCGAAGCGGTGCCTGCTGCCCCTGCCGATGTTTCTCCTTTTGAATCTACCGCCGATGTCTCTCCTTGCGAGTCTATCGCCGCCGTCGCCGCCGCCACAGCCGTCGTGTCGTTCGCGCCCTGCTTCCTGCGCAACTTCCTTGCCTTCTCTTTCTCCCGCTTGTGTTGGCGCCTAACCGCTAACAGCTGCAGCCTCGCGTCAGCCCTGTCCTGGTCTGTGGCTTGGTCAGAAGTCGTCGATGCTCGCGGTGGTGATGGTTGGACGCGTTGGAGGAGCCCTCCGCTTGTCTGGTCGCCGGCTATCATCTCGTTCTTGCCTGCTTCCTTCAAGCCAAGCGCACCAGGTGATCAAACGGGGGCGGGGGGTGGGGGTGGGGGCGTCAAACGCAATGGTTACGTATGGCGGGCGAGCGGCTCAAAGACCTTCAGCTGATCGTAAATAACTCGGCGGCTAATACTGTGTTTCTTAAAGAAAATACAGGTAACCATTTTCACCAATGCTACTTAGACTACATATACGTACTCGTAGAAATATCTGCATGGTACTATGCGGAGGACTAGATGTCGTTCTACGCACCAGGTACCAGGTACCAGGTACGTATATATGACACGTCGTACATACTCGTACGTCGCACCAATTTCTCGTACTATTAATAGGTACGCAATCAGTCGGTTTAACCTATGCGAGACTGGCTAGCTAGAGACCGGCATGGCCGAGGCATGGCATGTCACAACGGGCGACGGGAAGCTTCCTTTGAGGATATATCAACGTACTTATTGATAGTGACATAGCGAGGCATACATAACACAGACACCGCCACGGGGCGGCTGGCGGGGCGGCGCAGACCAGCACCAGAGGTCGGTCCCAACCCACACTCTCCGGCTACACAGGATCAAGCTATCAGTACACGTACATAATACCCGGTACAATTGGCACATGAGTCTGGGTCGATGGGGCAATGTCGTTGCAAGAGTTTCATGGTGATATTCGCAGCGCATGGAGGAAGCGGCCGCGTCCGGACAACAGCGACAGACAACATGTGGAGACTAAAAGCTAAAAAGAGAGAAGAGCACGCCATCCAATTGGCTTGTTGATGTCGCCGCGTTTGACAGCGCGCCCCTCCGTACTCCGTGCACTACGTATCATACGATTGATATCATAAACACGTCAAAACGCGGCTCGTCTAGAGTTAGCCTTGCTACGTGAAAAAGGCTGTGCTGCGGCGACGGGAACACTGCTTGATTCCTGGTACCCGGTATTCCACGCATCATGTCGATGTATATTTCCAATTCAGCCACCCTTGTATGGGACACACGAGATCAAGCATGCGGGCACTGCTGACGATATGCCGTTTGACCATAGCTCATTCTCTCACCGTTTGGGGTGCTTCGATCACTGCGGTGCTATCGAGACTCGAGACTCGAGACACGGTGGTGGTTGTCTGCACCGCGCGCACCGCTGCATTGGCATTAGTTAGACCGACCGACCAAAACAGCTACGACAAATTTTGTTGTTGTCGATTTCTTGCCGAGACGGGTAGAGTGCTGCTAGGTGCGAAGTCAGCTATATACCGCTACGTACCGCGCCTCGTCTGGTTTCCCTTATGGGGGATATCGCGATCATCGTTATCATAGGATGTCACGCTGGTCGACTCGACGGGAGAGGACGGTGGAGTGGGCATGGAAAAAAGTACTGGTAACCCAACTCCCAGACTCCTTCCTCATCGTCGCAACGATTTACGACAAGTGGAAGAAGGACTGCACGACGAGTCGGGGCCGATCGTTACTCACCGGCGTAATCCTAACCGCTCGCTGTCCACCCTGACGCTGTACGTAACCGGAAGCCTTGCTTGGTGTATCTGGTGTCTGAGCGAGACCTTGACCAGGATCGAAAGTAAGTGCCTACTCCTGCTGCTGCTGCTGCCGGCAACACGAGTTGCCGCGGCGTTGTGGATTGAAGTGTTACTGCAGCAGGAAGGACAGAAAAACGCGGTGTGTAAAACGCGGTGCTGTGTGTTATTCAAAGCGATTGGTCCATCCGTCGGTATTCGATTATTTGCATTTTCTGAATAGTACAATTTGATATAAAACGGTACACTATGGTATTTCTATGCCTATTTACGGTATAGTTAGAAACCACCACGAACAACACCTTATCTCGGCAGCGGTCATTGCCCAAGGCACCACTGCTGTACGAGTACCGTGATCCGGCCACCAACCTTACGGTACACCGGATCCTAACTACGTCTCAGATTGGTTTTCACCGTTTTATGGCGTGCAGAACGCTGACCGACACGCCGATCAGACCCCCGGGCAACGTCAATTCCGTCAATACTAGGACCGTCAGAACAAGACAATACGCCCCCACGAAGCATCACGCAACCAACAGCAACAAAGCACTTGCTGAAGGTCATAACGCATAATACACACAATGGGTGGGTCATCTGGATGCGCGTCGGATTAGCCCCCTCTATATTATACCGTTACCAAGGAAGTGACACAAAAATCACTGGTATTTTATTATCTTTGCCGTCCGTTGTTTATTGGTTGGATATTTAAGTAGATACTGTACGAGTATTACGAAATGGAGCGCAACGGCAGGCATCACAGGTGGCCGGGACCCCCCCTTCCTTGCACAATGTGGGCGTAAAAAAATCCTTGTGTCGTGCCCAGAGACATTGCACCACCACTATGTAACTATGTACACCATTTTAGGCGGACCAAAAGAACAGGTTTGTCGACAACTTGTGGCGTTTCCTACATAGTGCGATGTCTCCACAAGGATTTTTACACGCCCACATTGTGCAAGGGGGGGGGATCCCGGCCACCTGTGATGTATTGGCATATTGCGCGCTGACGTCGAGCATTCTACATTCCGTGAATTCCCCCCATGGGATGAGATCTCACAGGATCACACGGGATATCCCATGAGAACCTGTGTATCTCGTGGGATAACCTCTATATCCCATGGGATACCCCATGGGGTACGTTTCATCCTGGATGGGAACTTCCCCCATGGATGGGGATATCATGAGACTTCCCATGGGATACGAGTCTACGGTATACATACACTAAAAATATGTGTTATCCAAGGGCATTTCCTTCCTACTTCCCATGTGAATACTGCGTCCCATGGGAATTCCCATGCGACGTTCCCATGGGAATTGCCATGCGACTTTCGGTGAGACTTCCCATGAGAAGCCCCACGGGATGCCATGCGAAGCCCCACGGGAGGTCAAGTACAATCATTTGCATCCCACGGAGAGTCCCAGGAAGCACAATTCACCGCAAGGGACAGTTCCATGGAATTTTCAGAACAAAAGTTGTATGCGCCGCGGGTGGTGTAAAGTGCATGCATAGTCAAAAAACAAAACAGCGGACACAACACCACACGAGCGCATTATCGCCGATGTAGGCAGTCTGTGTCTAGGATGTGTTTATATCATGGATATTGTGACAGTTTGAGATGACACGAAGCTCCTCACGCAGTCTAGCCTGACACGCCACCCTCGAACGCAGTCTAGCCGTCTAGCCTGATGTATCACCCTCCAACGCACGGCCGCGTGTATCGTGCTCCGCATGGGACTACCCATGGAGCTTCCTAGACTTTCTGCGGGACGTCCCATGGGAAGCATTGCAATTCCCATGGTAAGCATCCTCCACCCGTGAGACTTCCCGTCGGGTGCATCGTGCTTCCCAGGACTTCCCATATAATTTAACACGGGAATTCGACTTGCCATGGGGCTTCCCGTGGGACTTGTCGTGAGAAGTGCTCATTGCTCTTCCGATGAGGAGTCTCACGCGACTGTCCATAGGATACTGGACATCGCATGGGACTTCTCATGGTTCCATCTCCCCATGAAATTCACTCGACTTATCGTGGGATCCCATGGGAACATCCCGTGTAGGACATCCCCTATCCCCATGGGATCTCATGGGAATCCACATGGCATGGCCCATGGGAAGTGGGATCCCATGGCCATTCTCATGGAACTTCCCATGGGACTCCTAATGGGATCCATGAGATATTTCATGAGAACTCTCACATGGAGGCCTGTGGGATGGTCCATGGGACCCCATGAGTCTTCCCATGGGGAGTCACATGGAATTTTTTGTGTCATATTCTATGGGAATCCCACGGGATTTCCATGGGATATCTATGATCCCACGGGATACACCTGATCCCATGGGACAAATAAGTATGATCCCATGAGAAATTCCATGGGATTCCATGGGATTCCACGGGACCGCTTCATGGGACGTCCAATCAGTTACATTATCTGGTTTTCCCATAGGACGTCCTATTATGTGGTTTTTCCATGGCCGTTAAAATTGTAACGTTATATTTTTCCTTGGCAGGGTGAACACCCTGCACAGGGTACATTTTACAAAGGGGCATGGAGTGAATTGACATACGACACGACGCAGAACGTGGAAGTGTGGAGGGCTTAAGCTTTATTTTGACCCATCCGCCAGAGGAAAAATAAATAAATTAAAAAAACATTCCAGGGCGATGCTGATATTGGCAGCAACGTTCCATTTATGTTTTCAACCTGTTTCTTCACCCGGCCGGAAATATTTCTATGAACTCCAACCCCGTCTGTCATTCCTTCAAAGCACTCCGAACAGACGCCTGCTACGAGCACTTTTTGGCCAAAGTGTGCTTCAGCCTGACGAGGCTGCTCACCTGAGCAGCTACAAATAATATCATTCATTCGTGCTTTGCCCTATTATTCGCCACATAATACCTGCAGTAGGGAGATGAGGTCACAGAATATCTGCAGTAGGGAGATGGGGTCACATAATACCTGCAGTAGGGAGATGGGGTCGTTCTTCGACTTAAGCGTATAACAAGTTTTTAAATTCATGTTTTAGGCGAAGGTAAAGAGGTCCCAAGGTGAGGAATCTCGAAAACTGTAGCTAGCTGCACCCCTACCGCGTACCATGCGTCAACACACCAAACGTTATTGTAGTACTTCCTATCATACTGGTACACATTAGTCTGCACGGCTGAAATAACATACTACGAACTAATAGTTACCCGGTACAGGCAACATTAAGAGGTAAACCATAGACCGCCAGGCACCTTAAGGTAGGCGAATTATCATATATTATCATACCGAGCATTTGACAAAAAAATTGTATCGCTTGGGCGAGTCCGTCAACAAGCTCCAAGTCACCACGACGCTATAACAGTGCCGCCTTCCCTCTTCAACCATGGCCCTGCAGCACAAACTAAATAACGTCAAATACATTACCCCGCCCTTTGCCCCC
>JAYJME010005436.1:0-10105 GCA_036873775.1 Costaria costata
TATTATTATTATTATTATTATTATTATTATTATTATTATTATTATTATTATTATTATTATTATTATTATTATTATTTGTTTCTTTCGTCTTCCCCTTCCTCCGAAAAGCGTCGTTCTGCACATACAGCGCCCGCTGCGTGCTTATGATGGTACCTAATCCTGTTTCTTGGACCAACCTTCGAATCATGGAATCATGGAAGGGCTTCGCTACCCACTGTTGCTACTGTTAACGGTGTTGTTGACGTCATTGTTGACAGCTTTATCGTTGTGTTCTTTGCTGTCCTTCGTTCTTGCATGCTCTCAGGAAGCTTCGCCTGCTGGAAGACTTTGACGCGTCCGTCCTTCCCCTGCACCTCGGGGGCACGATGGACGCCTACCCGCCACCGCAACCACCTGCCATGCAGTGGCCTAATCGTTCGGGGAGGAGAGGGTAGAGTAGAGCGGCAGGAGCTAGGGGGGAATTGAGAGGAGACGAGGGGGGGGGGAAGCATTGTCGCATTTAGGGTTGGTAGGTTTTGCTGTCTGCTCGATGTCGGTTACATAGGTGATTGTCACTGGCAGCGTTTGATCGGCGACTAGTTAAAGCGGCTATCGATGCACGGTGTTTGGCGGTGGGGTGTGCTCGAGCATCCCGCTCCTGCGAAAAATGGGCCCTGTCTGGTTACCTTATTTGGGGCTTGGGGGTTACAGTTGTTTACAGCATGCCCTGGTATCTGTCTTTGCCGGACCATTGTTTTTTATTTCAATAAATTTGTACGAGGTTACAGTAGTTTACAGCATATCACTCTTTGCCGGGCCATTTTTTTTAATTCCAATTACTATGTACGAAGTGCTTCGCATGTATAAATTTGCAGTAACTGCGGCCGCGATGTATTCACGCCACGCCGAAAAATGCGACAGAGGGTTAAGGAGCTTTTGGAGATCGCAGCACATGCAAAGCTGGAGGGAATTCAAGCAGACGATCTCCCTAGGGAAACGCCCGGGGGCAATAATACTCCACCACCACGTTGGGGAGGGGGGGGGGGGAGCCCGCAGAAACGCCAACTCGCTGTGATTCGCCGCGGCGTTTTGAGCGTTGCTCTCACTTCCCCAAATCGGGTTTCGCCTGAAGAGCACTTGCCGGTGTATACAGTAGTACCCATTCGTGCTCCAGGCTTTTGCGTTATTTTTGTTCGCATGGCTAACTGTGCCCAACGAGTTGTGTTTTTGTACAGTCGACATCAGCGACAATGAGAGACTTTGATGATTAACTTCTTGCCCTCGAGCACATTTTCTCGTCAACTGCGAAATTTCGCCTTGCTGAGTGATGACTTCTCCGATATGGCTCGGGAGAAGATCCGATTATCTACTTGTGTAACATCAGCGCATGACGCAGTCATTGTCGCGACACGATTTTCAGCTCGTTCCAAGCCCAGAGTCCAAGCACTCTCCGCATCTGACGAGAATGTATCCGCTTCCTGAGTCCTGCGACTGAACAACTGCGAAGCCCCTGTTCCTGCTTTGGCCTCGTCTACCTCGTTGCGTGAGGCGCCCATGCCCGTCGGTGTAGACAGCTAGCGGAGGTTAATCTGACAGCGGCTTTCTGTGCCGCACGCCTACCCCGAAGCGGGAGCTGACGACCTCAGAGCGCGGGGAGCTACAAGTTCCTCAACAATGCCCCCCGTTTAGGTGCCATGTATTTGCGGCTATTGTCTACATAAATACAAAGAAAACACGAAACGTGTGACTGGAAGGTTTTCCTTGTATTAGGGAGGATATTAGTGGAAGTTGATGTCCGCCTCACTCCCGTCTTGGAACATGAGGTTATATAACAAGACCGAAGACATCTCTTCTCAGTTATCTGATTAAATAACAGGTTATCAGCCTCGTTACGTGCTCTTACTCAAAATGTAAACGACGTAAATGGCTTTCGGTAGTGCGTTACTGGTAGAGCGAAGAAAAACCTGCCCAGAGTTGGTCACGTGTAGCTTGGGGGTGTACCAATCCAGAGCACCCGACAGCCTTCCGGTACCCCCGAGCTCGCCCTCCTTCTTTGGGCCTCTTGCGATTGCGTTGCGTTCTAGTCGATACTATTCATCCCGAGTTATGTCTGATATAACTCCGAGGGGGGGGCTATCCCATCGGCCCTTCACCTCGTGCACCACTGTCACGGATGAAACAGCGGCGGGGGCAACATTATATCCGCTGCCCTGACCAGAGCCATGTGGTGAAATGTTGCTGGTGCTGGTGTTGTTGCTGGTCGTCAGCCTGTTCTTCTCGGTTGCTGAGCTGTCGTGCATAGAGAATGCCCTCTCTGATGGAAACCTATAGCTCGTTCTTTGGGCCAGCCGCGGGAAAAGTGTGTGTGTTGGCACGTCATACAAAAGTAGTAGTAGAACTGTAGTGGTAGTGGAAGTACAGTCTGACGTGGAATATAAGGCCGATTTGGATTTAGCAAAAACTACTGAAATAAAGACTTGGTACCACACTGTGGGTGTTCGATCCTCGGCATCCCGGCATCCCCACAACCTCCCTTCTTTTTTGGACAATTTTCTTTTCATTTTTTTTGCTATTGTTTTGTGTATGTTGTCACAACCAAGTAGCACTCGGAGTAACTTTTATGTTTCCACCGGATGAAGAGCTTCCAATATGATAATTTTCTCAACAGGCAGTTCTGCTTACGGCTAAAAGTACAAAAAAACACAGTAAAAAACAATGTAAAAAAGTCATTTTTTCGGCCTGCGAGAGCTCGGTGAACCTCAGAAAAAAAACTTAGTGGAAAAATTGCGCGTAATCTCGAGGATTCGGGGGGGGGATAATAACGAAGCATCCCCTGGTCAAAAAGTGTTTTTTTCAACACTTTCGGGGTTATGTGTTTAATTATTATACGCGTATTCCGATATCTAAGTTTACGATAACAAGGACCAACAATGGGGTCTAATTTAAATCGCCCTTATATTTATCATCATCCAAGTCGGCCTTATATTCCACATCAGGCTCGAGCAGGCTGGTATATTATTGCAGTAGCAGCAGTAGTAGCAGTATGTATCCGGATAGTAGTTATGGTACTGTAATAATACTGCACAGGTGCTTCCAGTACCTGGGAGTAAATCAAAGTATTTCCTGCGAGCACTCGCAGTATATTTACGGGTTCAGTACTACTCTTGATACTCTGAGTACTCCAAGTATTTCGGATGTTTGAACTGCGGGTACTGCTTGTACTCGGGGTTCTGTACTGCTCATACTGCCAGTACTTGCAGTATTTGCCTTCAGTACTGCTCATCATACTCCCAGTACTCCCAATATATTTGGGCCGCCAGTACTGCAATACCGAGGGTTTATTGCAGGACGTTCTGTGTTCCCGTTCGACGAAAAAACATGAAACGGCGGAAAACAGACGCGGTGCAACTACAATACGATTACCGTTGGCTATTTTTTTCCGGATGACTTGATGCTTAGCTCTGGGCGCTCCTCGCCGCACTACTCGGACAGCAGTTACACAGCACCACCCCAAACAGACTACCTATCTTGTAGAGAGAATCGTTGCCAGCCCCCTGGTTTCCGCACCCGCCGAACCCACCCAACCTACTCGCTTCGAGACGCCCAAAACAACGGCGTGGATATTTTCGACGAGAAATGGCAGCGCATGTGAGCCCACCAACGGTTAGCCAACCAACGACTAGCAAGATAGACATACATGAAGCAGCCGGAGAGGGACGTCTGAGCGACGTCAAGGCGTACCTCAAGACCGGAGGACTCATCGACAAGCGGGATGACGACCGGTGGACGCCTCTTATGATGGCGGTCAGGGAGGGACACCTCGAGGTGGCGAAGGTGCTGCTCCGGAGCGGGGCGACGCTTGAAGCGCGAGACACGGACAAATGGACAGCTATGCACGTCGTAGCAGCGAACGGCCACCCGCAGTGCTGCCAGTTGCTCTTAGATCGAGGAGGGAATCCTAGGGCCCTGGATGAAAACAGAAGAACGCCGCTTCATTGGGCAACGAGGTGCGGAACAGGCGGTGACCGTTGAGCGATTGCCTGTGGTAGCGTGGTGTGCAGAGGTTGTTCTATGTTTGTGATGAGGCAAACAGCCCTCCTCGCAGTTCGGATGCATACATGCGCAGAGTTGAAGCTCTAGAGCTGTATGTACTGGTATGAAGAGCCGAAGAAAGACAGCAGCTGGTAGAGTAGAGCTATTTCGCCGCTCACGAAGAAAGCACATGGTGGCACACTGTACGGTCGCGTACTGTAGTATTGGGTTAAACGGCGTCATCGAGAAAGAACCACATACCACTCTGTACGGAGATGTAAGGACCATTACTATATAAATGTCAATGCATAATGGTGCTTATACCCCCGTCACATTTGTAGGTTAGTAGGTTTTTCCCTTCTAACCAACAAACACTACCGAACTGAATACTCCAACGGCTACCTACCACGATACTCTTCGTAAACTCTTCCTCCTGTTTGTGCTGCTCTGTGCACGTCGTAGATACGGGTACGCAGCGGTTGTCGAGCTGTTGCTCAGACGCGGAGCGGACGCCAACTTTAAAGACTCGGACGGCAAGACTCCGCTGGACGTCATCGGGGTAGACCTGGCCGAAGACGCCCGCGAGATCGTGCGCACCCTGTTGCTCGAGCACGCAGAGAAGATGAAGAGCACCAAGCAGCGCCGGGGATCTTGCCCAGCCATTCCACGAACGGCTCTCATCTCCGCCATAGACGCCAACGGCTTGGAGGCAACGGCGACAGCTAGTACGCCACCGGCAAAGATGCCCGAGGGTGCGAGTCAGCCCTTCCTTCCGTTGCCAGCTGTAACTGTTGTCAGGAGTGCTGCCGACCCCGCAGAACCAAGCGGTTCAGGAAGAGAGAACGCTCCGGGAAATGCCGATCAAGCTGTTGAGCCGATTGCGGCTGCTGGGGTGGTTAGAAAAGGGAACAGACGCGGGTCGTTCAGTTCTGCCGCGCACATTCGGGTGAGAGCGAGAATCGCACGTGGCTGCACGGAGTAGCGTTGCTCGTCCGCTTGTGGATGAGTGTTATAGACATGTCGAGTGGGCTGCTTTGCGTTGGACCAGTGTTTCCACAACAGTGGACAGTACCCCGTTGTCCGCAGTATCGTCGTCCTCGTTGCAGATATTATGCTCGCTTTGGCGGTGTGCTCAGATAATCTAGCGACATAACCGGAGTTGGAAGTGGAAACAAACACTGCACTTTAGCCCGAGTCTAGTACCATCGGGCAAGCGAAACAAACCGTTCGTACAACGTCTCTGTCTGCCCCGTAAACGTTATACGACCAGCACCTGGTAGCTTGGACGGTTACGCCTGTTTCGCTGCAATATGACGAGTAACAGGAACGGCATGGAAACCACAGAGTATTGACCCAGTTGTAAGCATTGCTCTGGTTTGGCTGGACTGGGGACTTTCGTTTAGACTGATAACTTGAAGGGGACATGACACAAACACGATCGACGACGTTCATACCGAGTATGAAAAAACTACAAACATGTTCCGTAGCAACCCAAACTTCTGTTAAGGTATTAGTCTGTTGGGCTACTGGTAAACAGTTAACCAATCACCTACCCTAGCTAAGCTTTATAACACCCCCCCATCTAGAACGGCGGGGTATACAGGTCGGCTGGATATACGAGCGGACATGTCAAAACCAGGTGGTTCCTATTTTTCGGGGGAGATCCAGAAATATTTTTCAGGTTTGACATGGGGAAAATTCCACTTTTCTTAAAAAAGGGTTTACTATGGTGGGCGGTGATATTCGAAATCGCGACCTCAAACCCATGTCCTGCCGTCGACACCATATTGTCAAGGTAATAGTTTGTTGGGCTACTGGTAAACGGTTAACCAATCACCTACGCAAACTAAGCTTTATAACGAAACGGTGCACCCCCCCCTGCCGTTTTGGCCAGAGCGAGCGCAGAACTTGTCTCTAACAAATCGACTACAGCAGTGTTGATGGGCGCATATTTACAATTTATTTTGCAATGCCGACAAGTCGCTCGCGAGAGGTGCCCCAGTTGATCGCGATGCTGTACTGCTAATGTTTTTCCAACATCCAAGGAATAAGCTGCTCTACTAGCGCCTGCCGATTGCAGTGTGTTGGATCTCCCCCTTGTAAATATCGTTCATCATCACTCTCGGTACCCCGCTCAATTTCTACCGTCCGGCAGGATCATCCTTTCAGACAGGGCAAGAGTCAAGCCGCGCCAGGCGCGTCGTCTCCAGAGGAGGCGACACCGAAGAGCTCCATCCGGGGCCAAGTTCCGGGACACCCGGAGTCAGGAGCGCCTTTAGATCGAGGCATACACGACAACTCGGAGACATCAAACAGCGCAACGCAGACGACGGCGACAGCTGTGTCAGAAGGCGCTGGGGGTGGCGCATCACCTAACAACGGAGGAGGAGGAGGCCGTCACCATAACGAAGACAAGGGGCAGGATGACGACGTTATTGCCATGCTGAAGCGGGCTTTGCAAGCGGCCGAGAAGAGGGCGCAGGAGGCCGAGCAATCGCGCTCCGACGAAGAGGTTTTGCGGCGGAGGGAAGAGGCACGGGTACGAGCCCTGGAAGAACGCGTTGCCGATCTAGAGGAAAAATTGAAGCAAACAGATAACGGATGCGAAAGCGTTTCTTAGCGAAACAGTAGAAAGAGACTACTCGTAGCGAAACGAAAAACGTCTCTTCATTCGGATAGGACTCAGTCTTGCTGCTGAGCTGAGGGCGGTAGAAATGTGATACCGTACGCTCGAAGCGTGGCGCGCGCGGTGTGCAGGACGCGAGTTTAATGAAATACAGGTAATCACCACGCAAACTTCCTGCGTAAAAACCAGATTGCTGGATGTTTTCTGACGTTGTGAAAACACGACGACGATTGAAACACAGCCTGGCAAAGCGCGGAAACGTACGCACAACGCGCCTCATCACGACCCCGAGCCGCTTGCGAAGGTTTTTGCTTCACAATCCGTTGCCAACTACAGAGAGAAAGGGATCTCGTGCCCGCAGTTTTCTGATTGGTCAAATGTTTAGGTTGGATTTTTTTATTGGTGGAAAATCCTTGGTCGACATTTGTCGTCATCCGGGATCGTGACGTCATTTTTCGGAAAAACTAAACACAAGCGAGTCATTAAATAAAACCGGAAACATCTGCTAGGAATGGTTCGCTCACAAGAGGCACTCGGAGGGAAACGAAGTGTGGTGAACACACCCTGTTTAAAGGTCCGCGTTAAAACGATCTCCGTCAAAACGTATGCTGCGTCATTCAAAGCAGTCTACTCGTAGCTCTCCGTAGTCTTGCGACAATTTCGACCGTGCTGCCGCATAGCTGTGTACGCTTACTGGGCCACGACAAAAAAGGGCAAATCCCATGTGATCGCCGGCGGCTGTATGCCCCTGGGCCCCCTTGACGGTCGCCGTAGCAACATGACTGTGCTCCGCTTGGCGATGCCTCGTCAGGCTAAGCGGCGAGAACCCGCGCAAAACAGGAGATATTTAGGCTAGTACGACGCGGCGATATTTGTGCCAAGGCCATGTCAACGTGGGAGTGCCCCACTCACTTGTTCTCTTCAAACTCCACGAGAGCAAAAACAAAGGTTGCGTTCAGCTCATTACGTCCCGACTTAAACCACCCCTTGAAATTGTTGGAGGTCGGCTGTGAAACTTCATACCTACCCTTTGTGCAGACATTCCGACTAGCAGCACGCGAAGTATATCGTTGATCATCTTTACACGCACTGCGTACTTTGCAATCTACGAACCCAGAAGCTGGCAAAGCCCCTCACCGCCCAAGGCGCAGTGATGGCTACATCGGCTCTCAAATCAAATGCTGCAAGAAACTGCCCTTTCTGGAACAAACGTGACACAGACACGGCATCCACACTACAGCAAGACACAGCTAATGTGTAGACATTCAGACCGCATCTTGCCCCCGCGCACCGGGGCATGAACGTCAAGAGAGGCAACATGACGTATTCCGTCAGTAACGACAGCCGCATGAACCATCCTCAAAAACCACGCGGGCGGAGGCAAAGAGGCTTGCTAAGGCGCTCTCGACTAGCAAAAACGATTAAAAAAAAATGCGGCAGACATCATGAGGCACGACCTACAGGACCACAAGACGATGTCCCCCGTTCCTCCTCCTCCCGCCGCCGACGTGGCCGATGTGGATCACCAAGCAAGGTTGCGCTGCCTCAAACCATAGCAGGCAGTACAACAATAAAAAATCGACGTAGCGCGTCGTACGCGTGGCGTCACCACTTCGCCAACACCTCCCCGATCTTCATCACGCGGTAGTCCACCCCTTGCAGGGACACCTCGGAGCCCGCGAAGTCTCGGAACTTGATAAAGTCGCCCGTTGTCACCGTCATCGGGACCAACCCTCCGTCCGCGGCAGTTCGCCCGGGCCCCACGGCAACCACCTGAACGTTGTGGGTGTTCCAGGCATCAGGCGCAGGGGGGCGTTGCCGGCGGGGAGGGGATGGTTTGATAAAAACGAAACTAGGGATGGCCATTTTTTCTAAACAAGCAAGACACAGGCAGCCACTGAATTGTACAGTAAACGACAACAGTTAATAAGTTGACAGCTCAAAACAAACGTAGCTCGACTTTTGCACGAGATATAAGAAAAACGTTTTTAGTAGTGATATTAGTATAGGACACACCCTGCCCCACATAAGAAGTTGAACCTGGTCCAAAATAAAAGTGTGCTAACCCCTTTGGGGCCCCGAAACAGCCTAAACAAAAATGACGTTGGTGTTGATAACCGTTTGCGCGCAGCGTGAGCGCTCAGCAGCACGGGGAGGATCATGCTGCGCCCGGGAAGTACGACTCCTAAAAACTTAACTCGGACACCCTTGTCTATCATCCCCCAATCACGCAGTGGCCATTGCGGTAATCGTCACTTTTTAGTGTCAATTTTACCGTCTGAAGTCCCAAGAGGGTTGAGTGACGAGCGTACTGTACATAAACTGATGTGCACGCACGGAAATTGGAAAACCATCCAGTTAAAACCTTGTCTAAAACTTCTTGGAATTAACAAGCTTTGAAAGGAGGGGGGGAGGGGAGTGGCGACGGAGGGAAAAGGAAAAAGCATCGCTCCAACTGAGATACGACCAAGAAAAGCGTGCGACACTAAAAAATAAAACATTCAGTGGGCAAACAACAAAAACTCACACAAAGGAATCGCGTGTGCCTGTTTCAAACGTCTGCTTACCGTGCACAAACGTTTGCTTACTGCGACAGGCGCTTGCAATTTTGTGCCGAGCCATGCCACATCAATTTCTCGTCTACTCATGCCATACCTCCCCGGTGCTGGACCCAGCTCCAGTGTCCTCTTCCTTGGTCCCTAGCAGAAGCCCCGACTTGGATGTGGTCACCTCGGGGTCCACCTGTGCCGGCGGCGGGAGCAAAAACAAGCGTGATCACTCGCCTGGTCAAATTCCAAGAAGCTCTACTTGAAGGTCCTCGATCGAACACCAATTGCATCTTCTACGGCAATACAAACGAAAAATATAGGAGCCGCCTAAAACTCAGGGACCCCCGTCGACACTTCTGAAGCGGTACACCTCGGAGTCGACCCCTCCGGCGAAAACAAGCATCCGCGATGCCATCGACGTAGGTATCTCTCGTCTCAAGACGGCGACTACAAGGATGGATGGTGCCCACAAAGGGACGCCCCCGAGCCTCGCGCCTGCCTCGTGCGCTCCTTCCCTCCACCCTTCCCTTATTTCCGCTCCTCGGTAAAAAGCACACCGTGCTCGTATGCACCTTAACGAGGACTTCGTCCCTGATCATCTTGATCGTGTCGGGTTCCATCTGCTCCCCCGCGTACACGAACAGGATGTTGTCATCGCGCAGGAATTGGTGGTCCTCGCCCATGTAGTTGACGGCGGTGCCGTCGTACTTGCCGTAGAGCACCTGCCCCCGTCGGAAAGTCGAGTCGCCCGAACCGACGAGCATCGAGGTGGTAAATAGGCCGGCGTTTAGAGTGTGATTGGTTCGTGTCAAAAATATTGAGCGTTGGCGGGGGAAGGGGGAGGAGGGGCATACCTGAGAACGGAGGGCGTGAGCGTCGCCATGGGCTATGTCGTGTACGTCGGGAGAGGGACTGTAAA
>JAYJME010005437.1:0-10105 GCA_036873775.1 Costaria costata
TGGGATGCTGTGGCTTGGAAAAACTCTAGGTTGATTGGGCCGCTTATAAAACACCCCTCAGCCAACCAGAGTGCGTATATGGCTACCCCAGGAAGGTTCACAATTAACATATATCTACTACTGTGTTGCAGCCTGCTTGTTCATCCATTGGGGCCCTCCTCTCTTCCCCCGCCCCATCCCTTACAACACAACGGTCGCCCACGTTCTCGCGTGACCTTTTTCTCGTGCCCAAGCGCACTCCACGGGCTCACCTCCAGCCTTGCCACATCCGCCACCCACCCCTGCGTGGAGAAACTGTCACCGACAAGAGTGCTGGGAGCTGGAGGTTGCCGCAAATTTTCGCTCTCCAGCAGAAAACACTGAGGTTCCTCTGTATTTATGGAGGCGTTCTTGATCATGGGGAAAAAGCGAAAAAATGTTCCATGTCCATTTTTGTGTCATGAAAATACAATTGTCACCCCTCTAGGGTGATTTTTGGTTCGATCCTCTGGAGGGTTTCCCTGTTATTATAGGTCTCAGCTGGAATTAAATGTGGGAAATACTCTCCAGGGATTTATAAAACCCTCCAGGGTATGTTTGGAGTTGGTCCTCTGATGGGTTTTGATTATTAAAAACCGATGGGGGTTCATTATCTTACGTGACCGTCCACAGGGTGTTGGGAGATCATATGATGGAGGGTTACGTATTTATTTTAGTCTAAAGAGGATAAAGTGTAGATTAAACCCTCCAGAGGGTGGTGGCAGTTAACTATCTGGTGGGTTTGGGTTATCGGAACCCGCTGGGGGGTTCTTTCCTCTATAAACCACTCCAGAGGATTTTGGGAGTTCATCGTCTGGAGGGTTGCACATACATTATACTCTCTACAGGAATGATGACAGACATATTCCTCCAGGGGATGTTAGGAATAAGTCCTCTGGAGGATTTGGACCATTGCACCCCGATGGAGCGTTCATCCTGCCGTAAAACACTACAGAAGAAGTTAGGAGTTGATTCTCCACAGGGTTGCCCAGTGATGTTCCCCTCTGGAGGGTTAGTCATAGGCAAATCTCTTTAGGGGATGCTGGGAGTTAGCCCTCCGAAGAGTTTGAAGTATTGGACCCCGCGGAGGGTTCATCCTGCAGTAAAACACTCCAAAGAACGTTGGGACTTGGTCCTCTGCAGGGTTGCACACGCATGTGTCCCTCTGGAGAGTTAGCAATAGATAATTCCCGCAGGGGGTGCTGGGAGTTAGACCTCCGGCGGCTTTGAAGTATTGGACCCCGCTGGGGGGTTCATCCCGCCGTCAAACACTACAGAGGAAGTTGAGAATTGATCCTCTGCAGGGTTGCACACGCATGTTTCACTCTGGAGGGTTAGTTATATATAAATACCTCCAGAGGATGCTGGGAGTTAGTCCTCCGGAGGGGTTGAAGTATTGAACCCCGCTGGAGGGTTCATCCTGCCGTAAACCACTCCGGAGGAAGCTGGGAGTTGATTCTCTGGAGGGTTGCATGTGCGTGTTTCCCTCTGGACGGTTGGTTATAGATAAATACCTCCAGGGGATGCTGGTAGTTAACCCTCTGGAGGGTTATATGTGAATTGTACCCTGTAGAGGGTTGGTTATGGACCAATTCCTCCAGGAGATGTTAGGAATTAGTCCTGTGGAGGGCTAGGACTATTGGACCCCGATGGAGGGTTCATGATGCCTTAAAACACTGCAGAGGAAGTTGGAAGTTGCTCCTCTAGAGGGTTGCACAGGGGCATTTCCCGCTGGGGAGTTGTTATAGATAAATTCGTCCAGGGGATGGTTGGAGTTAACCCCCTGGGGGGATCTATGTGGATTGTACCCTGTAGAGGATTGGTTGTGGACCAATTCCTCCAGAAGATGTTGGGAGTTAGTCCTGTGGAGGGTTAGTCCTGCCGTAAAACACCGCAGTAGAAGCTAAGAGTTCATCCTCTGGAGGGTTGCACAGGCATGTTTCCCTCTGGAGCGTTGATTGTATATAAATCCCTCGAGGGAATGCTGGAAGTTAATCCTCTGGAGGGTTTGAAATATTGTAACCCGCCGGAGGGTTCATTCCTCTGTAAAACCCTCCGGAAGATTATGTGAGTTAATCCCCTGGAGGGTTCCGTGTGGATTGTACCCTGTAGAGGGTTCATGCTACTTCAAAACCCCCCACAGGATGTTGGGACGTCGAACAACCCTCTAGAGAATAATGCGAGTGTGAAAATGCCTCCAGAGGATGTTGGGAGTACGTCCTCTGGAGGATTCGGATTATTGTAACCCGCTGGACGATTCATTCTTCGGTACAATCCTCCAGGAGATACTGGGAGTTATTACTCTGGAGGAGTTTCCCCTGTGGAGAGTGATCTGTAGTACAAAACACTCCGGAGGGTATTGGATTTCAAAGAAATCCTCTGGAGGCTAAAACTTAAAAACCCTCTGGAGCTTTTGTTGTCGCCAATCGCTCTAGAGGGGGTATTGCCAACGGTAAGAAATCCTCTGCAGGACCAACCAGCCCTTTGGAGGGTTGGAACACGCTCCAGAGGCATTCCCTGTAGAGGGTGATTTTGGTTTCTAGAGGATTTTTAGGGGTAGCCAATCTTCACAGCCTACATCGGGAGTGCAATCGAATATTCCTCACAGGTTTGAGCCCTCGTTTCAGCGCGGCGCGTGCATCGAGAGCCTTCTTGGACCTGGAGCTGGAGAAGCAGCTGAGGATTTTATACAAATCTGCTCAGCTCTATTTTGAGCCTGAGGAGTTTACGCAAAGCTTCTCAGTTTTACTTTCAGCGACCCGACACAGCTCGGTTCCGTGAATCAGGGGCCCAACACAGATTCGTGCAGATGTTTTTTATCACCGCGACCGAGACTCGGGTTCGTCTTTTACTACAATTTATTATTCCATTGAAGGAACAGATCCGACGTTAGCGTCGAGCGGTTGCCATGGACAGCGCGACATCAAACACTCTCCCAAGCTTTGATCAAGAACTGCCCGGTCTTCGCCGCCAGGAACAAGGATATGTTTCAAGAACACTAGAGCAACCTGCGGGTCTACCTGTCTTTCTGCAGCAACCCCGTTTTTGATGTGTTCAAGGCAAGGCCCAGCCATCATCTACCCTGGGCAGCGCCGACACCGCGACTCTTAATGCTGACGCTGAGCACAAATGGAAACAAGCGGATCAAGATATCTGGAGTGTTCTACGTATCACCACATCTGGCTCCGCAGACAACACCATTAGGAAGTTCGATGGAAAGCGGCCAAAAGATGGAGCGGGGCACGGACAGGCGGCGTGGAAGGTTCTGAGAAGTACAGCGGCCACACTAAGGAGGCCAGAAGTGCGTGCCACGAGAAGCTCGTCAACACGACGATGGAGCCCAGCCAGGATCCGGACGGCTTCGTGTTTGTCCTGGGCGAATGCCACGACCTCCTCGAGGAAGTGGGGCAGACGGTACACGAAGAGAGGTACAAGGAGATCACCCTACAGGCCCTTCCTACTGAGTACGAGGGGGTACGAAACGCCAGCTATGAGAGGCGGGACTTTGGGCTGGACAACATCCGGCACATGATACACACTATGTACGTCGACAACCTTTCGCGCTCTTTCAACGCTAAGCCGGTTGCAGGCCGCGGCATCACTATGCAGATGGTGGAGCACGACAGCAGTGACGTGAGGTGCAACCACTGGAAAGGAATCGGCCACGTCATACAAGACTGCAGCGTCCTGAAATAGGAAGATCATCGGCGTGGGCCCAATCAATGGGGTCGGCAACATCAACGAAACCATCACACGCCTAGCCACGCAAAAACAGGACCAGGAGACACGAGGCGAGGGGGAGATGGAAGTCAGGGGTGCTTTTTCCATACGTCCACCACGCATAGCGATACGGACTATCGTATCAAGGTCGATGTCAGCAGTGCAAACGACGGTGGCGCAAATTATACCGCTTCTCCCTACCCCAACCACCCTATCTCGTTCACCGCGATGGAAGCGCCGATGGATGAGGAAGCATTCTAGCCGTTCGGCCGCATGGATGAACCATCCGCCACCAGCGGGTTGTTCGGATCTTTCGGTGGCGTCAGCGGAGAAGTAACTGACGACTCGCTCTCCATGGTCGAGGACGGCCCAGGAAATGGGATTTCGAGAGCACCTTTCCTGGGTTTCACGGCTATAACCCGTGCCCTGGTGATTGCGGCCATTATTCACTTACTATGGCTCTCGTTTGGAAATTCCCTGCACGCCCGATTGGTCACGAATACCTATGGACAGCCCAAAATATCTCGGAGCATTGCCAGTACAGAGGACGGGTCGGCTCTCACGACTGGTCCCATCGTGAGGCCGCGGACTGGCTGCAGCAACGACTCCGTAAAATATGCTGCTGGACAGTGGCGCGTCAGGACACTACTTCGACGACGCCATCATCCCCGGATTGCGGGACAGGCGGGAACAGTACAAGGTGTTGGGTGTGCCGCGAAAATTATCAACCGACGGGTGGGGGGGCATTGGATGGCATTGCAAAAGGAGGGCTCCGGGGCCACGTCATCGGTAATAAAGGAGTGCGGCGCTTAATCTTACTTTAGTGTCTGATTCTGCTTGGCCAAGGGCCCCACCTGTTCTTAATGAAGCAGGCGGCGCGTAACGGTATCGTGTCTATTTTTAGACGCGAACAACCCAAGGATTGAGGAAGACAAGCTCACGTTTCCACTTCAAGAGTTGGGTCACGATTTCTACTCTTTCTCGCTGGATGCCACCGACGGCGTCAACGGGTTGGAGCTGGCAGTGCAGGCTGCGGCAAACGACAACCTGTGGCATCGGTGACTAGGTCACCTCAACCGCAAGAGGTTATACCTTCTGAAGAACCTCGAAAACAATGGGGTGGGCTTTGACGGGCCTGTTCTAGACTGCGACGTGTGTGCCGTGGGCAAGAATCGCCAGTTGTCTCATCCCAAGACCGCCAATCACGAGGTGAAGCCCACTTTCCAGCTAGCTTTCGCAGACCTAATGGGACCCTTATCTCCAGAGGCTCTCGGCGGCTACAAGTACATCACCAAGGTTTCCGACGAGTGCACCAAGTGGACGGAGACTTACTTGCTGAAGTTCAAGCATGACGCTCTCAGCTCGTTTCAGCTGTTCGTACAATCTGTGGTGATTCCAAGCGGTTTATTCGCCGAGCGCTTGAGGCTGGGCAAAGGAGGTGAGTTGGTTAGCAAGGGATTCCAGGGATACTGTCTACAGACGGGGGTGTCGCTCGAGTACCCCAGCACCAACACGCCGCAGCAAATCGGTATGTCCGAGCGAGTTGGAAGGAGTATTTCATCTATGGCCCGATGATTGCTTGCCAACAGCCGACTGCCAACATTTCTCTGGGGACAGTTGATGATCACGGCGGCATTTCTGGGCAACAGGGCGACTCCGCGATTGGCATGCAATCCCCTTACAAAATGCCAGGATGGAGCCGGATCAGCGACTTCTTCGAGTCATCGGGGCCCGGGCCTTCGTGCACATCGAGACGAACTCCAAAACGCTTGAGCTCAAGGTGGTGGAAGGACAACTGATGAGGTGCAGCATATCGAGACGTACTCCAAAACGCTTGAGCTCAAGGTGGTGGAAGGACGACTGATGGGGTGCAGCATAAACAGCAAGAGCTACCGCGTGTACAATCAGGCCATCCGGCGCATTATGGAGAGCAGGAATGCCGTGTTCATCGATACGCTCTGTCGCCTATTCCCGCCATCGCCGGAAGAAACTTCGCAGCAGACTATTCCGCCGAACAACGGCATGGACAACCACAACTACATCACCGACGACGATTTAATGCGCGATGTTCGCAATTTCACTGCAGCGTTAGAGCCTCTTCCCGGCGCTTCTGTTGACCACATCGCCATGGACGGGCTTTCAGACAATCTGCCGGTGACTTAACTGTTGGGGCGAATCAGCGAGATGACAAGGAGGGAGATACTGGACGGAGGAGGTGCATGGCAACCGCAAGAAGGGGTTATGCCTGGAGGAGAGCAGACGGACAGAGCTTCTCAAGAAGGCGTTCTTGAATTGCTGGGGCAGCCAGTGTCACCCGTGGGAGCCTCCGTGGAAGCACCTCTGGCTGGATCACGGCCGCTTCATCTGCAGGGGCATTCGCGCCTAGGGGTGACGCCTGCAGTGACGCGTCCTGGCACTGCAACACAATCATTTGTAAGGTAACGCCAACAACCGCTTAGATTATAATCATCTTGCGGCGATTACCACCGGGCCGTGCTGTCTGAGCTCCGGGGGCTGATGCTCCACACCAAGGCAACCCACCGTATATTGCGCACGAGACGTACGGAGAAGTCTCTGCCATTGAATACGCCTACGCCTCGACGCTCATTCAAAGTTGTTCGGCGGGGGAGAATGCGGAAATAGTTCCGAACACTCCCAAAGAGGTTATGGCAAGCTTGGTAGAAAGCGGTCTCAGACAAGGAAGTGGCGAGCCTGAAAACGAACAACGTCTACATCTCTCTTCCGGCGACCTCTGTCCCCGCGGGACACAATATTATCGGCAGTAGATGGGTCTACAAAGTCAAGGCGAATAACTTGCACAAAGGACGGGTCGTGGTGCTTGGGTGGGGGCAATTGCCTGACATTGATTGCGGCAGCACATTTGCCCCCGTCTGCAGGCTCCAGAGCATCCGTATGGTGCTGACAATAGCGGCGTAGTACAATCTGGAGTGTTGGCAGCTAGAGTACAATATCGCGTTTCTAAACGCCGGTGTCACAGAGGAAGTGTACGCCAAAATGGCGCACGGGTACGATGATTTCGACGAAAACGGAGTTCCACTGGTAACGAAGTATTAACAAAGGCTATACGGCCTCCGCCAAAGCCCAACGAACTGGTGGAACACGATCGACGAACATCTGGCGGAAATTGGCTTCAAACGTCTCAAGTCGGACCCGTGCGTCCACACCTACTCGGAGAAAAGCGCCCTTTATATCCTGACCCTGTTTCGACGATGTTCTTTGCTCGGAAAATACCTCCTGGTGCTGAGGCGGATCAAGCAGACGCTGACGAGTCGTTTCTCAATGACGGACATGGGAGACGTGTCACTCGTGCTCGGGGTGGGTGCTACCCGTGACCTCGAGAAGTGGACGGTGACCATCACCCAGGAAAAATATACCAAGTCCCTGCTGGAGCAGTACGGTATGATAACCTGCAATTCAACGTACACGCCTGGTGTGGGAAAAGAGCTGTCGCTGGACCAGCCGCAAGAAAGCCTTCTAAGCAAGGAGGAGAAATAGCGTTTCCAGGACATAACGGGCAGCGCAATGTACCTTGGACAGGTGGCTCGCTGTGACATCTTATACGCCGTTAACCACCTTTTCAGGGCGATGCCTAAATTGTCCAAAGCTCACATGGGGGCAGCAAACATCTACTTCGCTACTTGGCCGGGGCGGTGGATTTCGCAATCACGTATTACAAGCAAGGTGGTATCAAGTTGACTGCGTTTTCGGATGCTAACAACCCGGACAACGGCAAGTCGACGTCTTCGTATGTATGTGGTCATTCCTTTTGACTGACCCGGTTAGCTTCAAGGTGGGACTGCCGGGCCCGACAGCGCATTCCACTATGATGGAGGCGGGACTCGTGGCCGTAGCGCTAGCGACGAAGGAAGCGGCGTTCTTCTCTAACATAACTGGAGATTAAAAAATGCCCGATGTAGGTGGGACACCTACTGAAAAAATACTTGTGAATTAGAAGAGTTGTTGCCGTCATCGAGCAAAGTAATCTTCCCCAGCCCCCCCCAAAACAAGCAAGGTATTGAGACAGGGGCAACCGACTGCAGATCATCTAGACCCTAACCTTCTGCGATGATATCTTGTGCAGGATCTATCTGTGCAGTACAGAGGTCCCCAACACTGAAAAAAACAAAACTTTTTTTTTGCCATCCGAGAAGGGGGAGAATGTTTGTCACCTGTTTTCTACACACCAGCGAGCGGCCAACTGTTTTTTTCACCAGACGCCCGGCGGGCACGTATATATCACCGGCCATCAACCCAGGAAATATTTCCCAATACATGTCATGCAGGTTACACAGGCCCCGTCGGGCAGCATGATGAGCTACTGCAGATGCCACAGATCAGGAATATCTCTGCCCTGAATGATCTAGATCATGGAGGTGGAGATCGATTATCTGTCCGATGTATGTAATGGTCAGACGAGACGTTCTTAACCCCTTTAGAGCCTGAAACGGTTTTTGGGGACAAAACTACTTGGAAATGGTGTGGTATACTGTTAGGGGTATAATAAAAGGGTTAAACGTTGTTTTTTTTTCTTTAAAATTTGAAGCCCCAGTTACTATTAATATTCGCTTTTCGTGGTATCATATCACAGGAAAAACTAAACGTTCCGAGAGCATTAAGACACTTTTTTTTTGCATGTCTTCACGATTTCGGAACGGACGATCAACTATTCAGAGGTTTCACCTGCAGCATATCTGACCGTCTTGTGAGCGTGCGCTACTTATTATGAACAAAAAAACGAAACTAAACTACTCGGCTAATTGATTTTGGAGATATTACACATGTCGAACAAATACATGTGGATTTAACCCCTTGGAATTGGTACATGGTGCGACATGTTACTACTCGTGGTACATAGGAAAAGCTGAACTTTCAGAAAATAATAAGGCCGGTTTTCACACGATTTCGGAACCGATTATTATCAACTATATCAACACGTTTTTGCCCGCGGAATTTCTGACCGTCTTGAGCATGCGCTCCTTATTAACAAAACGGAACTCAAATCGGCTACGTAGTGATGTCAGGATATGTAGTATTAACAATAACGTATATTTTTGTTTCATCGGGGGAAAAGACATGATGAGATCAATCAATCACCGCGTATCAATGTAACCCTTTTCTTACTATCCCGAAAAAGTACCCCCCACTATTTCCAAGTATTGTTTGTCCCCAAAAAACGTTTCCGGCTCTAAAGGGGTTAATTAAGTGGCATCAGCAGCAACGACTGCTGACGAGGGGTTAACACTAATTACGCACCAGGTATCAGGTACTACCTGTCTGTGAAATACACGAGCGAGCATGAGAAGAAGACCATACGAAGGGCGAGAGGAAGAGTATCGGTCGATTCTAAACGCATACGGCCTGGTAGGTTTCGTGCTGGCGGCAGATGGGACGCGTGCTACGATGGTGATAGAGGTTGCACTTTTTGGTGTTTTCGTTTCTGAATAACCCCTTTAGAACCGGAAACGGTTTTTGGGGACAAAAATACTTGGAAATAATAGTGTAGGATCATTTTTGGGGTAGTAAAAGGGTTAACCCAATATCGTCGGGGGGTCATTCTTGTTTAGCAATAATATGCTTTTTTTGTATACCGAAGACATGGCTTTGTTAATCGGGTGGCCCTTTTGGTCTACTCTAAATCAGTTTGAGGGTCAGGTACCGAGCTCCTGACGTGAGGAGCCCCAGAAAAAACAACCGGCGCACCTTTATCGCAGCATGCGTCATTGAGAAACAAACAAACGTAAAGAAAAAGTATACTTAGTTAAGTTAACAAGCAGCGAGAGTTTATTTGGCTTCCATGCCATGCTTGAGTTTTATTTGCCCTTCCTTTTCTTTTTATGGCTTTCTTTGCATGAGGGGTTGAGATTTGGCCCATTTTTTCATTTTTTTTATCCCGTTTCTTGTCTCCGCCTTTCTCTCTCTCGCCCTTCTTCTTCTTTCCGGAAGTTGGGATTGATTGATGAAGTGAAGCTCATGCTACACGTTGTCGGATAGGATGGGAAATATACTATACGGGGGGCCATTGTTAATAGGACCTGCTGTAGACACAATAGGACCTACTGTAGACACCAACACCTATGTATTTTCATATTATTGCTAACGATATCTGGTCCGTAGTTAGTAGGACCTACTGTAGACACAATAGAACCTACTGTAGACACCAAAACCTACATATTTCCCAATTTTTTGCCAACAATATTTGGTCCTATTTTCTATGGTCCCCCGTAATAGTAGTGGTCGTAACTCGGTAGGCCCGGGGTCACATATCAAACCATGCATGCCCAGCGTTTGTACACCTCCCGAGGTCCATGGAAAATAAATCATTTTCCCCCCAAATAATGAGACTATA